>JAXIVJ010017726.1:0-25323 GCA_036785665.1 Chirona hameri | reverse complement strand
AGCAGCGACATCTATAATTGACAATGACAGTGAGTTATGACAGAGCAGACCTATTCTGTACTTTAACCTCCCTGGGGGTTTATTTTTCCCCTATCTGCTATCTGCGTACAACTATACGATTCAGTACAAATCAACGACAAAGATAGAGCATGCCGACGGTCTAAGCAGACTGCCTCTCCGCGCACCCCGAGAGCATGATCATGCGCCAGCAGAGATGGTGTGCTTGTTGCAGAGCTTGGAGGAAGAGTTCGCCATGGACTCCAGCAGGATCGCCTCGCTGACGTCTCGGGATGTCCTGCTGAGCCGCGTTCGGAGGGCGGTTGAAACCGGTACGTGGCCTGACGAAGACGACATTCGCCATTCTTCCACAGGAGAGACGAGCTGACGGAAATACGTGGGGTGCTGCTTTGGGCAGCCGGATGGTAGTCTGCCGAGTTCCGACAAAGGCGACGCGAACGCAAAGACGAGGAGATCGGCACCCGGAAGCTGCTCCAGCGGTGCCCAATTTGCTGGGCCGAAGAGCTAATAGTGGGAACAGGCCAGGACCATCTCCTCGTGCCATCTCCCCCAGGCTCCTCCAGATCCACAAGGACCATTTATGCGCGGAAAAGTCGTTCTGCCTCTTGCTGCTTTTAAACCATTTGGACTGTTAACAGTTGTTTGTTACGGTTCGGTACATATGTATACAGTTAGTATTATCATATCATATGTACTATTGAGCGCTGACTGCCACCGGTCTTCGTGATTTACTATCCGAGGCTAATGTATATGCAAAACTACCTTCATTTCAAAATTTGTCATCATACCGAGATGCGCAACCAGGAAAAGAGGTTACCTATCTTGGTTGGCTCCACTCACGCTCTGGTTCCAATATTAAAATTTCGTTTTTCAGGACCTAAAATTAATATTTTCACGCCGCTTCGCGGCGTCACATCGGTAGTCATCGTCATAACGAAGCCATAGTCATCGTCATCGGTTCGTCGTAACGCTGAATTGAATTAATAGCATTTTTGATCATTATGCTCTGCAATGCCTATATTTCTGGGTTTTATCAGGCAAACCCGTAACAATTTCGCGCCGCTTCGCGGCGCTAATTAACAAGTACCTACCTACTATAAAATGCAAATCCACATACAAAATGCTGCAAAGGCTTAAAGGAAATAGTTCACCTTCGGAAAATTTCAGAACACGATTTTATTATATTTTTTAATACAGTTTCTTTTTTTCTTTTCAAAAATGGTCATACATCGCGCCAATTCAGGACAGAAGGTCGTACATTATTAATGTTATGGTGTGCGTTATTGGTCTGCGCATGCTCAGACCAGTGCTGGCACGCTCAGACGGTACGGCATATCATATATGCGCCGCATTCATCGATCTCAACGACATCGGACCACGGACGACTTCTAGCCAGCCTTCACCAGCCCTCCACCGCTTCCGGGTGCGGGACCCTGTCCACGTGCTTGTGGCAGGGTCGTTAGACCCTTAGATAGGTAGCCCTTAGATATTTTTAAGTAGGTAACGTAATTTCCACAATTTGCAAGGTAGAGAACCCGCTTCATTCTTTAGATTAATTGCAGCTGGCAACACGTTCTGCCGTGTGTGCCACGTTAACGTAACTTAGGTTATTCATTGAACTTTCCCCTTCCTCCTCCGGTCATGGCGACCCCCCCCCCCCCCCGCCCCACCGCCCCCCCCCCCGACCCCCCTCCGGGGTTCCCTGGCGCGCGTCCGCGTGCCCCCCTGGACGGTCCCCCTCCCAGCCCCTTTCCCCTCCCGCCCGTCAACCTGTGGGACTGGGGTCCCGCAGTGACCGACCATCTCCCCGACCCGACCCGGCCATCACGCCGTCGGACTGGGGCCCCCCGCCCGCCGCTCAGTCCCCCTCCCAGCCCCCCTCAGGGGCCCCGCCCGCCCCGTCCAGGGGCCCGGCCGTTGCCGGACTACCATCCCCCCGACCCCCCCCCCCCGCCCCTCCGCCCCTCCGTCCCCCCGACCCCCCGACCCCCCTCTGGGGTCCCCCCCCCCCGGTGCGCGACGTCGCACCTCCCCGGTCGGATCCACTCCCCGCTCCCCTCAGGGGCCTCCCAGGGTCCGACCCAAAGCACGGCTCCCCCCGACCCCACCCCCCGGACGGGCCCGCTTGCCTCCTTATGTGGCGAGCGGATGGCATTCCATTTAGGAATGTCAACCCGTTCCAGGTCCGGCGCTGGCTGGTCGCCATCTGTGGCGACGTAGCCAGCGCCAAACCCATTCGATCGGGAGCACTCCTGATCGAGACACTGACGTCCCAACAGAACGTCAGTGTCATGGGACGGACCACCTTCATCGGAGTGAGGGTCGCCGTGGAGGCCCCGGCGCACCTCAACTCCGTGGAGGGTCTGGCATGGTGCCCAGACGTGGCCGAGCTCTCGGAGGACGATCTCCTCCGGGAACTCGCACACCAAGGGGTGTGCGAGGTGACTCGCCTGTCGCCATCGAAGCGGCGACCCGATCAGCCCAACCCGCTGATTCGGCTCCGCTTCCGAGGCAAGGAGCTGCCGACCCACATCCACTGTGGGTACGTGGCTGCCCCCGTCAGGGAGTGGATCCCGCCCCCCCCCCCCCCCGGCAGTGTCAGCAGTGCTGGCACTACGGCCACCTCAAGTGGACCTGCCGGGTGCGCACCGCCACCTGTGGTCGGTGCGCTGGCGAGCACGGCACCGAAGGGTGCACGCGCGCAGCACGCTGCGCCTCGTGCGACCAGGCCCACCCGGCCTGGGACCGCCGGTGTTTGGCCTGGGGTCTCGCTCGCGAGACAGAGCGCTTGAAGCGCGGCGACAGTCGGCGCCCACCGGACGCCCCGCCCTCCACCTCTCTCAGCCCAGGTCTCGCCCCCGGCGCTTGGCCGCCCCTCCCACCTCCCGGAACCTCCCCCCACCCCATCGGCCTCCCGCCAGACCCCCCAACCGACAGACCCCCCGACCACCACCCCAGCTCCCCGAGGCATCTCTGTCGGACCTCGAAGGCGCCGTTGCCGCTGATCCACCGGCACCGCGCTCCCCAGGCCAACCAGCCGAGTCGAACACCGACTCAGGCCCCGCCTCCCCGGCCTCCCCAGCACCAGCGGAGAGCCGATTCTCGGAGGACCTCCCCTCGGACGACTCTCTCATGAGAGCCGTCTCCCGGAAAGTCGCCCGCAACCCCGCCCAGTCCCCGCCCTCCCGCCCCAGCTCCCCGCCCGCCCGCCCCAGCTCCCCGCCCGCCCGCCTCTCCCCGCCATCCCTCCCCTCCCCCCACCCTCCTTCCCAGCTCCCTCGTAGCCCCTCCCCCCCAGCCCCCTGAAAGTAACCGCTACCGCCGCAATTTGAGACGGTTCAACAAGAAACAATAAATCACCTCCAACAAATACTTCATTAAGTTATTTCTGACTAACTGTTAAATCGTGCTGCTGCTGACGTGGGAGTTGTGTGTTGGCTGCCGGTGTCTTGTCGCGGGGGCCCCCTGCTGGATTGGTAGCGCGGCGAATGGTTATGGCTTGGCTGTTCGTTGCGTGGCTGATTTGGCGGGGGATTTCTGCGATGGGACGCCGATGGTTGATGTGTGGTTTTGCGTTGGCGGCGGCATGATTCCCTGCCAAACCAGTCAGAAATAACTTCCTGACTAACTGTTAAATCAAGTTTCTGCTGACGCGGGAGTTGTGTGTTGGCTGCCGGTGTCTTGTTGCGGGGGTCCCCTGCTGGATCTCGGCCGCGCGGCGAAGGGTTCTTCGTTGCGTGGCTGAGTTGGCGGGGGATTTCTGCGATGGGACGCCGGTGGCTGATGTGCGATTTTGCGTTGGCGGCGGCATGATTCCCTGCCAAACCAGATCACACTCCGATGCTGCGCCGCGGTGCGGTGGCTGCTGCGCTGCGGTGCAGTGTCCGCTGCGCTGCGGTGCAGCATGTTAAATTATGTTAAAATCACGTTGCTGCCGACGTGGGGTTGCGTGTTGGCTGCCGGTGTCTTGTTACGGGGGGCCCCTGCTGGATCTCGGCCGCGCGGCGAAATTCGTTGCGTGGCTGATTTGGCGGGGGATTTCTGCGATGGGACGCCGATGGTAGACGTGCGGTCTTGCGTTGGCGGCGGCACGATTCCCTGCCAAATCAGTCGCGTCAGTCGCGCAACGAAAGGTTCCATTGAAATTCGTTCTTCATTTCTTAACGTAATGCTCCTCCCAACCTCCTCTCCCCTCTGCTCCGCTCTTACCAAAGCCGAGTACTTGAACACCCGCCCCTGATAACAGATGTCGATGCTGCGCTGCGGTGCGGTGGCCGCTGCGCTGCGGTGCGGTGCTCACTCCACTGCGCTGCGGTGTGGTGTCCGCTGCGCTGCGGTGCAGTATGTTAAATCATGTTGCTGCCGACGTGGGGTTGCGCGTTGGCTGCCGGTGTCTTGTTGCGGGGGCTCCCTGCTGGATCTCGGCCCCGCGGCGAGGGTTTCTGGCCGTGGCTCTTCGTGGCGTGGCTGATTTGGCGGAGGATTTCTGCGATGGGACGCCGATGGCTGATGTGCGATTTTGCGTTGGCGGCGGCATGATTCCCTGCCAAACCAGATCACACCGATGCTGCGCCGCGGTGCGGTGGCTGCTGCGCTGCGGTGCAGTGTCCGCTGCGCTGCGGTGCGGTATCCACCCTGTCAAACTTTTTACACTGTTAGGTGATAGTTATCTTGTATTGATAGGTCCCCTCTTAGATTATCTCTACCAAACACGTTTAGCTAAACAAATATAACAGGGGTTTTTTGCCTTGCGCATTTTTGGCCCACCGCGCAGGTTTTTCCCCTTTGCTATAGACGCTGTTTTTTTTATTATTCAGGACTTTTCCCCCAGCTAAACACACCCCACAACCAGGTCTCGCCGAGGCGCCGGAGCTAGGGAGACTGGCAACAGTCTCCCGCTGTTACAATGACGGCACCCCACGGCTCCATCAACTCTGACACTGTACAAGTATTCTGCTCTGTGTGTGTGTATGAAATATATTGTGTATGTATGTGTCTTGTGTTTTATTTTAACTTTGACTTTGAACGAAATACTTAACGTAAGATAGACTTTAGATTTACTGTGAACAATTCACTTAACGTAAAATAGCTGCCCTAGTCCCTAGTTTGCTCCGAGTCACATAAACCGGTTAACGTAGTTTTTTGCCTGGCAAATTGCCAGAGGTCATTGCCCCTCCCCGGAAAATGGCTTTAGGCCGTTCCGGGAAAAAAAAACACAAAAAAACGCCGCATTCCTTTGCCAAAAGTCAAATATCTTCGGCTGGAGAGTCTTTTCAGCCAAGAAAAGTTGCAGATAAGGATTTATCAACACGGGCTACAAAACTGCTATTTCAGTTCAAAATTCCCATGTTGAAGGTGAACTATTTCCTTTAAAGGGAATGTTTCGCCTTTCTGAAAGTTGTCAAATATACGCTGGTTGTAGTCGAAAATATGAAGTAAGTACTGTTGAAAACGATGGTGAATTTTTTTATCTCTCGAAAAGTCACTTAACTTTATACAAATTAAGGTTTTAAATTTGGGATGATGACGTCATTATTGAGCTATAGACCGCCGCTGATTGGCTGACAAAGTGGGATTGGCTGGAAAAGTGGCTGTCAGCCAATCTGCGTCCTAGACCCCATTTTGTAAATGCGAAATTAAATTGCTTAAAAACGGCTAGTTTTGGGGAAAGTAACCTTAGTATTTTCGACATTTCAATAACGGCCAAAGATAATGGCTATCTCAGTTCAAAACCAATACAAAGGTGAAATCCCTTTAAAGGAAATAGTTCACCTTCGGAAAATTTTCGAGAACATGATTTTATTATATTTTTTAATCGTTTGTTTTGTTCTTTTAAAAAATGGTCCTAAATCGCGCCAATTCAGGACAGAAGGTCGTAAATTATTAATGTTATCATGTGCGTTATTGGTCTGCGCATGCTCCATGCAGTGCTGGCACTTTCAGATGGTATGGTATATCATATATGCGCCGCATTCTTTCGCTAAAAAGTCAAATATCTTCGGCTGGAGAGTCTTTTCAGCCAATAAAAGTTCCAGATAAGGATTTCTCAACACGGGCTACAAAACTGTTATTTCAGTTCAAAACCCCATGTTGAAGGTGAACTATTTCCTCTAAATACACGTATACATTTTTACATTGGGGTACATTTTTTCGTTATTTCAGCCACCCCACACACTCAAAAACTGACCCCCACCTATTGTCAGCTAAGATAGGTTTTCTCTCCTGTAGGTACGTAACAATACAAATTAGTAATGCGCTCAGTGCAGTGCCTACTGAGGGTCCTGGTCCAATCCAGCTCATCAAAAGTAGACGAAGAAAAAATGTTAAAAAGGGGGCCTCACAAAATAAAGTGGCCGAAATCCGTAGAGTTTTTCATATCCAGGGGCATTTTTTTGGGAGTGGGGGGCCTCTCCCAGGAGCTTGCTCCCCCCTTCTGAAGGTCTGGCTGCGCCCCTGCTGATGCAATGCCTTTCAAGTTGCAAAGCACGTTGCAATGACCGAATACCCACTGGACAATGATGCTGATAACTTTTGCTGCATGTCTTTATCCACCAAACCACGTCCATGTCGTTAGGTATGACCACTTCAGATTTTTGGAGTGGTGTTGAAAAAAGTTGCACATACATTGCCGAAATGACCGGGTTTATTTTTATGTTAAAAAACACATGCTTCTTCTCCGTTCAGTTCTGTACATTGCCCCGGGTGTGTTTTCATGAGATATGTTGTACAGTCTGGGTATAGTCTGGGTAATTCACAGTCTGGGTATAGTCTGGGTAATTTATAGTCTGGGTATAGTCTGGGTAATTTATAGTCTGGGTATAGTCTGGGTAATTCATAGTCTGGGTATAGTCTGGGTAATCTATAGTCTGGGTATAGTCTGGGTAATTCATAGTCATAGTCTGGGTAATTCATAGTCTGGGTATAGTCTGGGTAATTCATAGTCTGGGTATAGTCTGGGTAATTCATAGTCATAGTCTGGGTAATTCATAGTCTGGGTATAGTCTGGGTAATTCATAGTCATAGTCTGGGTAATTCATAGTCTGGGTGTAGTCTGGGTAATTCTTAGTCTGGGTATAGTCTGGGTAATTAATAGTCTGGGTATAGTCTGGGTAATTCATAGTCTGGGTATATTCTGGGTAATTCATAGTCTGGGTATAGTCTGGGTAATTCATAGTCTGGGTATAGTCTGGGTAATTCATAGTCTGGGTATATTCTGGGTAATTAATAGTCTGGGTATAGTCTGGGTAATTTATAGTCTGGGTATAGTCTGGGTAATTCATAGTCATAGTCTGGGTAATTCATAGTCTGGGTATAGTCTGGGTAATTCATAGTCTGGGTATAGTCTGGGTAATTCACAGTCTGGGTATAGTCTGGGTAATTCACAGTCTGGGTATAGTCTGGGTAATTCATAGTCTGGGTATAGTCTGGGTAATTCATAGTCTGGGTGTAGTCTGGGTAATTCATAGTCTGGGTATAGTCTGGGTAATTCATAGTCTGGGTATAGTCTGGGTAATTCATAGTCTGGGTATAGTCTGGGTAATTCATAGTCTGGGTATAGTCTGGGTAATTCATAGTCTGGGTAGAGTCTGGGTAATTTATAGTCTGGGTATAGTCTGGGTAATTCATAGTCGGGGTATAGTCTGGGTAATTCATAGTCATAGTCTGGGTAATTCATAGTCTGGGTATAGTCTGGGTAATTCATAGTCTGGGTATAGTCTGGGTAATTCATAGTATGGGTATAGTCTGGGTAATTCATAGTCTGGGTATAGTCTGGGTAATTCATAGTCTGGGTATAGTCTGGGTAATTCATAGTCATAGTCTGGGTAATTCATAGTCTGGGTATAGTCTGGGTTATTCATAGTCTGGGTATAGTCTGGGTAATTTATAGTCTGGGTATAGTCTGGGTAATTTATAGTCTGGGTATAGTCTGGGTAATTCATAGTCTGGGTATAGTCTGGGTAATTTATAGTCTGGGTATAGTCTGGGTAATTCATAGTCTGGGTATAGTCTGGGTAATTCATAGTCTGGGTATAGTCTGGGTAATTTATAATCTGGGTATAGTCTGGGTAATTCATAGTCTGGGTATAGTCTGGGTAATTTATAGTCTGGGTATAGTCTGGGTAATTTATAGTCTGGGTATAGTCTGGGTAATTCACAGTCTGGGTATAGTCTGGGTAATTTATAGTCTGGGTATAGTCTGGGTAATTTATAGTCTGGGTATAGTCTAAGTAATTTATAGTCTGGGTATAGTCTGGGTATTTTATAGTCTGGGTATAGTCTGGGTAATTTATAGTCTGGGTATAGTCTGGGTAATTTATAGTCTGGGTATAGTCAGGGTAATTCATAGTCTGGGTATAGTCTGGGTAATTCATAGTCTGGGTATAGTCTGGGTAATTCATAGTCATAGTCTGGGTAATTCATAGTCTGGGTATAGTCTGGGTAATTCATAGTCTGGGTATAGTCTGGGTAATTCATAGTCTGGGTATAGTCTGGGTAATTCATAGTCTGGGTATAGTCTGGGTAATTTATAGTCTGTGTATAGTCTGGGTAATTCATAGTCTGGGTATAGTCTGGGTAATTTATAGTCTGGGTTTAGTCTGGGTTATTTATAGTCTGGGTATAGTCTGGGTAATTCATAGTCTGGGTATAGTCTGGGTAATTCATAGTCTGGGTATAGTCTTGGTAATTCATAGTCTGGGTATAGTCTGGGTAATTCATAGTATGTGTATATTCTGGGTAATTCATAGTCTGGGTATAGTCTGGGTAATTTATAGTCTGGGTATAGTCTGGGTAATTCATAGTCTGGGTATAGTCTGGGTAATTCATAGTCTGGGTATAGTCTGGGTAGTTCATAGTCTGGGTATAGTCTGGGTAATTCATAGTCTGTGTATAGTCTGGGTAATTCACAGTCTGGGTATAGTCTGGGTAATTCATAGTCTGGGTATAGTCTGGGTAATGTATAGTATGGGTATAGTCTGGGTAATTTATAGTCTGGGTATAGTCTGGGTAATTCATAGTCTGGGTATAGTCTGGGTAATTCATAGTCTGGGTATAGTCTGGGTAATTCATAGTCTGGGTATAGTCTGGGTAATTCATAGTCTGGGTATAGTCTGGGTAATTCATAGTCTGGGTATAGTCTGGGTAATTCATAGTCTGGGTATAGTCTGGGTAATTTATAGTCTGGGTATAGTCTGGGTAATTCATAGTCTGGGTATAGTCTGGGTAATTCATAGTCTGGGTATAGTCTGGGTAATTCATAGTCTGGGTATAGTCTGGGTAATTCATAGTCTGGGTATAGTCTGGGTAATTCATAGTCAGGGTATAGTCTGGGTAATTCATAGTCTGGGTATAGTCTGGGTAATTCATAGTCTGGGTATAGTCTGGGTAATTCATAGTCATAGTCTGGGTAATTTATAGTCTGGGTATATTCTGGGTAATTTATAGTCTGGGTATAGTCTGGGTAATTTATATTCTGTGTATAGTCTGGGTAATTCATAGTCTGGGTATAGTCTGGGTAATTCATAGTCTGGGTATAGTCTGGGTAATTCATAGTCTGGGTATAGTCTGGGTAATTCATAGTCTGGGTATAGTCTGGGTAATTCATAGTCTGGGTATAGTCTGGGTAATTCATAGTCTGGGTATAGTCTGGGTAATTCATAGTCTGGGTATAGTCTGGGTAATTCATAGTCTGGGTATAGTTTGGGTAATTCATAGTCATAGTCTGGGTAATTTATAGTCTGGGTATAGTCTGGGTAATTTATAGTCTGGGTATAGTCTGGGTAATTTATAGTCTGGGTATAGTCTGGGTAATTCATAGTCTGGGTATAGTCTGGGTAATATATAGTTTGGGTATAGTCTGGGTAATTCATAGTCTGGGTATAGTCTGGGTAATTCACAGTCTGGGTATAGTCTGGGTAATTTATAGTCTGTGTATAGTCTGGGTAATTCATAGTCTGGGTATAGTCTGGGTAATTCATAGTCTGGGTATAGTCTGGGTAATTCATAGTCCGGGTATAGTCTGGGTAATTCATAGTCTGGGTATAGTCTGGGTAATTCATAGTCTGGGTATAGTCTGGGTAATGTTTAGTCTGGGTATAGTCTGGGTAATTCATAGTCTGGGTATAGTCTGGGTAATTCATAGTCTGGGTATAGCCTGGGTAACTCATAGTCTGGGCATAGTCTGGGTAATTTATAGTCTGGGTATAGTCTGGGTAATTCATAGTCTGGGTATAGTCTGGGTAATTTATAGTCTGGGTATAGTCTGGGTATAGTCTGGGTATAGTCTGGGTAATTTATAGTCTTGGTATAGTCTGGGTAATTCATAGTCTGGGTATAGTCTGGGTAATTCATAGTCTGGGTATAGTCTGGGTAATTCATAGTCTGGGTATAGTCTGGGTAATTTATAGTCTGGGTATAGTCTGGGTAATTTATAGTCTGGGTATAGTCTGGGTAATTTATAGTCTGGGTATAGTCTGGGTAATTCATAGTCTGGGATAGACTATACATTAGATAGACTATACAGTAACGCCAATTTCCGCGTCCTCCCAATCCTAGTAGGTTTCACATTTTTTTGCTTTGACTTAATTTTGACCGAACTGAAAATCACTAAAATATCAAGCGACTGCCCCCTTTATGTAGATGAATTACTGTCTAGCTTTGGCTCGATGCTTTTTTAGATATATCGAATGGTTATGTATTTATACCTGTTTTATCACGATTATTCACTATTTTCACTATGGTGCGCGGCCCGGCGTCCGACCGGCCAGGCGGGTCCGCGCAGCCGATAAGCGCGTCAGTCCCTAACGATCCTCTGAAAGGAATCATCCGAATATTTTTCCATTGACTGGTCACAAAACTAACCAGACCTTAGGTCACAGATGCAAACAAACTTTGCCATTCCTGACTTGTCCGAAAACTGCCTTTGTCCATTCTGATAGGCCCCTTGCCTATTGATCCAGTTTTCGGAAGGACTCCCTCTTATTATTTCATGGGAGAGCAAAATTATATGTTTGACCACAACGTCTAGATTGGGTGATTAACTGCCCTCTCTGCCCCTGTTGCGCCGGTCCGCGGGATTCGGGTTGAAAGGCAGGGGCTGTGCAGTGCGGTAATTTGCCGTGTTTCATTCTAAAAAAAGTCCTGTAGAGCAGAGAAGTGTGCTGAAATACAAGTTCGTGATTGGAGACAAGACAGATGTGTAAATTTTACTATTTACTATACCTATATACATATATTGCAATTTGTATGTTCAGTACTGTTCATGGGTATTTATTTTGCACCGAAGGCACGATTTTTGCGCCGTGATTTTTTAAAGATATGTCGATTTTCGCCAAGCAAATCAAACAATAATCACCTCCATTCATACATAACAAAAAAAATTGACACACATCTGGACAGTGATTCACTGATCGTTAGAAATAGATGTTAATTCGTCGCCAAAGAACAAGTCAAATTAATTATATGATTATATGATAGTTTGATATTTATATGATTGTTATGATTGCATCAGACGAAATTGAACGAATAATTCATTTACATCAACAAATACGGTCATAACCTCTAGATGGGGCAAAAATATGGTTTACTCTCTTCTTTTTGTCAGTGATCCCCTAATCTGTCAACCTGTGATCTGACATGATAGAAAAACAACACATTTTTTTTAGTGCTGTTTTTTTCGAGAACTTTCGAAATTGTGTCACTATACAATGAGCGTCGGTACGTCGTATGTCGGAGAGGATAGAAGGTGGGAGTCAAAAATGGGCGCATCAATACAATTTTACCATTTGTAGAGCATTCCATATATGACATTCATATATGGAATGCTCTACTTAAGGGCCTTACCCTTGGGGACTCAAGGGTAAGGCCCTTAAGGAGAACATTCTGTGGGAAGAGGGACAAATGTATAGTTAAACCGGGGGCAAAAGTAGTTGATATGGGCCCCGTCATTGAGGCAGAACTGGGTAGGAGTAGCCCGGAGACAGTTATAATACAGGTGGGGGTGAACAACATAGGACCTAGACAGAGTGTGAGAATAGTAGCGGAGTACCGGAGCCTGCTGCAGAGGTTGAAGGAGTCCAGGAAACCAGTCATTGTGACTGGCATCCTCCCTCGCTGTGGAGCCAGTGAGGAGTGGTACTCGAGAGCTCTGTCTGTGAACAGCTCAGTTCAGAACTTATGTTCAGCTATGGGGCTTAGTTATGTAGACTTATGGGATCAGTTCTATGAGTGGCATAGGTGCTATATGAAGGATGGGCTTCACTTATCGGATGAGGGGGCAAGGGCTTTGGGAGATGCCTACAGAAGTGTCATTCAGGGAAACTAGGTAGGAGGGGGGGGGGGGGGGGGGGGGGGGGGTTCAGGGACGCTAGTACTAGGGCATCAAGAAGTAAGCATTGGTAGAAGTTCATGTCAGAATAGGACAGTAGATCATAATTCCCTCAGAATTAGTAGAGTCAGCTCAAAGTACAAGATCACATGTGTGTTGCTGAATGCCCAAAGTATTAGGTCTAAATTTGATGAGTTTGAGTGTTATGCTGCCCTTGAAAAGCCTGATATCATTTGTGTAACCGAGACATGGGTTAGTGAGGGGTATAATAGGGATAGGCTACAGGATTTCGAGTTACAAGGGTATAACATGTTCTCATACTGCAGAGAATCACGGCAGGGAGGCGGAGTGTTTGTATATGTAAATAGCTTGTACTGCACTACTAGAGTTGATGATTCTAGTAAAGTAAAAGAAGTAGAATCAATCTGGCTTGACATTAAAATTGGTACAGGAAACAGAGGAAGGTTGAGGATATGTGCATTTTACAGACCAGGGAATCTTCCAAGGAACTCCCAAGCTGAAACAGACCAAGATATTTGTGAGGAAATACGTAGGAACTTTCGGGCTCAGTGTCTTATTATGGGAGATTTTAACTTAAGAGGATACGAAAGTATAGCAGAGGAAACAAATGAGTGTAGGTTGTATAGGCAAATCTTTGAAGAGGAGCTTTTCATGCATCAGTTTGTAACAGAGCCAACCAGACATTGCTCCATTCTAGACCTTGTATTCTCAGACAACAGTGATCTAGTTAGTGACATAAGTATTTGTGCAGGTCTAGGAACCAGTGATCACAATATGGTTAAATTCAATATCTCATCAGAAATGAGGCCCAAAGATAACCTTATTATGGTTCCAAACTTCAGCCGGGCTGATTTTGATGGTATTAGAAATGACCTCGCACAGATAAAATGGAACGTTGAGTTGGCAGGTTTAGATGCATGTGAGGCCTGGAATGTTTTCAAAGCTATATTAAGCCAAATTCAAAATCGGCATATACCCCTCAGGCACAAACGTAACAGAACCAAGGGCAATCCAGTTTGGCTTACCCCAGAAGTAAGGAGTGCTATACAAGCTAAAAGAAGTGCATTTGGCATTTTGAAGGGATCTTCACTAGATATAAATCAGAAGGCCTACCAGAATGCAAGAAATTCAGTTAAGAAAAAGGTCAGAGCAGCTAAAAGGGCAAAGGAACTTGATTTAGCTAGACATTGTAATGCAGATAGTAAGAAGTTCTTCAGTTTTTATAAGTTCAGTACAGTTTCCAAAAATATAGGTCCATTTAAGGTAGATGATGTGTTAGTTAGCAAGGACAGTGAAATGGTTGAAGTGCTTAATGATCAGTTTCAATCTGTCTTTACTATCGAGGACCAGAGTAGTATTGCAGCACTTCAGCCTGAGCTAGAGACAGAGGAGACTATAGGAGAGCTAGGTGGCATAAGTAGTGAACTTGTTCTAGAATATCTAAAGAAAGTAAGGCCTAACAAGGCAGAAGGACCTGATGAAATCCATGCTAGACTTTTAAGAGAATCTGAAAGGGAGTTGTCGGTTCCATTAGCCATAATATTTTCTAAATCACTTGCAGATAGTAAAATTCCACTTGATTGGAAAAGAGCAAATGTTGTTCCTATTCATAAAAAGGGAGATAGAAGTAAAGAGGAAAACTATAGACCAGTAAGTCTGACCTCATTAGTCTGCAAGGTGCTTGAATCAATCATCAAAGATAAGATTGTTGAATTCTTGGAGCAAAATGAACTCATCAAAGATACACAGCATGGCTTTAGGAAGGGCCGTTCTTGTTTAACTAATCTTCTGGAGTTTTTGGATGTTGCAACAGATAGCGTTGATCAGGGTAAACAGCTAGATGTAGCTTTTCTTGATTTCAGTAAAGCATTTGACAAAGTCCCCCATACAAGACTGGGGTTGCAACTTAAAATTCATGGGATCAGGGGCAAGATTCTGGATTGGATAGAAACGTGGCTTTCAGGACGCCAGCAAAGGGTTATATTGAATGGGTGCCAATCACAATGGAAGGAGGTTCTCAGTGGGGTTCCACAGGGCTCAGTCCTGGGCCCATTGCTTTTTATAATATTTGTGAATGCAATTGAGAACAGTATAGACAGCAAAGTCTTGAAATTTGCAGACGATCTAAAAGTTGTCAGGATTATTAGAGGAAAACATGATCAGGATGTTTTTCAATCAGATCTGGACAAGCTAGTTGAGTGGTCTGAAGCATGGCAGATGAAATTCAATTTGAGTAAATGTAAGATTATGCACGCTGGACGGGTTAGCAGTAAACATAGGTATGAAATGGGTGGGCAGAAAATGGAGCAGATTGAAAAGGAAAGAGATTTAGGTGTCGTGGTAAACAATAGACTATCAGCGTCAGACCAGGTTGTAGAAGCTAGGAAAAAGGCACTTAGAATGCTAGGGGCCATTAACAGAAATGTTTCCTACAAGAGTGAAGAGGTAATAACAAAACTGTATTGTGCATACGTTAGACCACATTTGGAGTATTGTGTACAAGCCTGGTCTCCAACATATGAGAAAGATTGCTGGTTGTTAGAAAGAGTTCAAAAAAGGGCAACAAAAATGATTAATTGTCTTGGTAGTTTACCTTATGAAGATAGATTAAGGAAATTGGGTATGTTTTCACTTAGATATAGAAGGCTAAGAGGAGATCTAATTGAAGTCTTCAAATTTGTAAATAGTCAGCATTCTGGATATTTAAAGGGTATGTTTGAGTTCAATAGGGAAAATCGAGGTAGAGGTCATCAGCATAAACTCATTATGAAACAAAGTAGGACTAGGCTACGACAGTCATTTTTCAGTAGAAGGGTTGTAGGACATTGGAATATGCTACCAGGGGATGTCGCTGATGCAGTGACACTTGCTTCCTTCAAAATTAGATTAGATAAATACTTTACAGAGAAGGGATTAGTTCATAAATACTCGTGGGATTAGCCTTCTTTTATGCAAGTAGAGTAAGGTGATTTGAAGGGGCGAGACTGGTGGAGGGGGGGGGGGGGGGGATGGGGGGGGGGTGCAACCTCGGATGGGCCCAAGAGGCTCTTTGTTGCACTTTTCTTTTATGTCTTTTATGTCTTTATGACATCAAAGGTTCAATACAAATTCCAGTTTTGTTTGTGACAGACAGGCCCTGCCGCTGGTCAATGTCGATTTTCGCCAAGCAAATCATTAATTGCCTCCATTTATAGCAACACATAGTGACTCAAATCTGGACAGTGATTCACTGATCGTTATAAATGGATGTTAAAGGGAATAGTTCACCTTTAACATGGGGTTTGAACTGAGATAGCAGATTTGTAGAGCAGATCGAAAAACGCGTTGTGGTGAAATAATTACCTCGCTACGCTAAATAATTTCGACACAGGACTAGTGTTGTGGTAGTAGATCGGGGCACGAAACAGCTTCTTCTAAAATGGGCCCTCTTAGAAGACGCTGTTCATCTGTTTCGTGCCCCGATCGGGGCACGACACTTGAAACTCTTCGATGGATATCCATCTATCGTCCAAACAAATGACATATTCGTTTTTTCAGCTCGAAATACCCCGTATAGCCAAATTTCAAGACAACTTTCAAGGTGACCTATTCCCTTTAATGTGTCGTCAAAGCACAACTAAAAATCATTGCACAAAGTATATGATTGGTTAGGACGAAATCGGGAAAAATACGTCACACAACTGCAAACGTGAGATAATGAGTCTGTCAAAATCTGGGGGTCAAAATGGCCATTTTGCCCCCCAGGATTTTTGACTGGGGGGCATTTGGGTACCCTGTCCCCGCAATCCGTCGCCCTTGCCGGGGTACGTGTCCCCCTATCTCCCGCTTTCAACGCCAATGGGAAAATTATTTTTACAGTACTGAATGTATCATCCCCACTCGAAGGCATCACCACCATGATACCTTCAACAGTATCGTATCGTATCCCACCACACGGTGCCAAGGCGCAGAACACTGCAACAACCAACGGCTAATGGGTTTGGCTGGAATGTCTTAAAGGAAATAGTTCACCTTCAACGTGGGGTTTTGAACTGAAATAGCAGTTTTGTAGCCCGTGTTGAGAAATCCATATCTGCAACTTTTCTTGGCTGAAAAGACTCTCCAGCCGAAGATATTTGACTTTTTGACAAAGGAATGCGGCGCATATATGATGTACCGTACCGTCTGAAAGTGCCAGCACTGCCAGGGAGCATGCGCAGACCAATAACGCACACCATAACATTACTAATTTACGACCTTCTGTCCTGAATTGGCGCGATATAGAACCATTTTTGAAAAGAAAAAAAGAAACTGTATCACAAAATATAATAAAATCGTGTTCTGAAAAATGTCCCGAAGGTGAACTATTTCCTTTAAAGGGAATAGGTCACCTTGAAAGTTGTCTTGAAGTTCAACCATTAGGTGCATCTTGAGCTCAAAACTATGAATATGACTTTGGTTTGGACAACTGATGGATATATGTGGAGAAAGAAGTAAGTTTCTCTTTCTATTTCACGAGAAATCGTACGATAGCAGCTGGCGTTCTGGCTCCGCCCCACTCCGCCTGACGCCAAGTACAGTCTCTGACAAGGGGCCGCCGCGCCGCCCGGGCGGCTGAGCGGATATTAACGAGGCGTCGTGACCAGAGACTACGTGCCAGAGAGTGTACCTGCCTCCGGCGGCGCGGCGGCGAGCGTTCATTCCCCGATCGTGGCCCGGAACAGCGGGATTGAAATCGGGCCCACTAGTCCTGTGTCGAAATTACTTAACGTAGAGGTAATTCTTTCACCACAAACAATTTTTAGATCTGCTCTACAAATCTGCTATTTCAGTCCAAAACCCCATGTTAAAGGTGAACTATTCCCTTTAAGGGAGAGTGAAGAGTCATTTACCTTGCGCTTCAGATGTCGCCAGCACAGCGCAGCAAAAAAGCGCGAATGCAGCCGCAGTCCTCCGTTTAAGTCCCATGGCGACGATCACTCTGACCAGAGTGTCAGCCTCAGTGCAGACGAACGAGTACGAACCTCTCGCCACGACCGACTGTTTTAAAGCGTCTGGTAGAAGTGTTTATGTTCGGGCTAAACAAGTGCGGTTGTGACACCACCAAGCCCTCGCCCGTGCAGCGTCCGCACGGGCGAGGGCTGCCGTGTGCGTGACCGTGCAAGGGGGGGGGGGGGGGGTACAACCCCCTAGCGTTTCGCCCCTAATTGGACTAGAGCTTCGATTCAAAAACGAGCGTGTTGCTTGTCACGAGAGGAAGCCATTGATGCCCGATTTTAAGCTCCTAGGTCATTATATGACCTCTTAAGTCATGTCAGTGACCCAAAATTCAACCAAATTGTAAATGCGTATACATTTAATTTAATCGAGCTAGAATCGCGAATGAACATGGGTGCCAAATTTGAAATCAGGGTCACAAAATGTCCTAGAAATTGCCAAATTCCAAAAAGGTCTTGTCAGGTCATGTTAGGTCATCTGAGGTCAGTGATCTCGGTTGACCTGTGGAGACGCATGACCCCAGTGGAACATATCATTATGTAAACTGGATCCCATATTTGAAATCAGCGTCACAAAATGTCCTAGAAACTGCCAGAAGCCAAAAACGTAATATGTCATCGGAGGTCAGTGGCCTCAGTTGACCTCTGCAAAGGTCAATCGAGGTCACAATCGCAATGGAAACCACAATTGTCACTTGGAAACACCTTTTCATATTCTCCTGAACAACAAACACTATGAAACTGCACAAGTTACAAGGATCAATACTACGGGACGCCAGTTGCGCCTGACATGACCTTGACAAACAGGTCAAAGGTCACGGGTCATGTGACCTACAACTTAATTGTTTTTTTACTCAGAATATGTGTCAAATTGTTCAAAAGTAGGGTACTGAAAGTTTCATTGTAATTGGGTGATATTTACGCGAGTTATTCCCGGAAAACTTAGGGGGGAGGGGGGTTGCATCAACCCCCCTGTACTGGCGAGGGTTAAAGGGAGTGTGCCTACTCACATCGCTTAGTTGAGGTTATTGACACTGGTCTATAGAACACAATTTTCTGAATTGAACCACTACATCATTTATCCAGATTCACCCTAGTTGCTGAGATATTCAAAGACTCCAGGAATTTGCTTGGGAGCAAAAAGTTATCGGATAGACTCCAGATGGCTTCTCACTACTAAAAGCACTGCAACTATCGATTACACTGCTAGCATATCGTTATCACCGGCCAATAGCAATTCGAACGAACAGCTCGTGTGCGCTGATAGCAGCTGCCGAACAACAGAGCCTGGGCGGCCATCATGCTTGCATGCATCATGATTGTCTTAGGTGCGTCGTTCACGTATCAATGTGTTACCTCTGATTACCTTCACCGTAGTGGGAATCGTTTTTTCGATATCGAAACGAAAAATAATCGAAAACAATATAAGTGAAAATTCAACTAAAGGGGCTCCAGATGTGAATTTCATCGTATCCAACCATCACAACAATAGCTACTTATCGTAGGAAAAATAATTTTGACAGTTCAAAACAGTAGGCACACTCCCTTTAAGCCACGAAGCTTCGTCCGATATATGCGCAGTAGCAGAGCCGCCTGCCTCAGTGACGTCCGCCACCAGACATCTTCAGTTACATTAATCGCCAAGGTATTATATTGCGCAGAGCCGCCTGCCTCAGTGACGTCCGCCACCAGACATCTTCAGTTACATTAATCGCCAAGGTATTATATTACGCAGAGCCGCCTGCCTCAGTGACGTCAGCCACCAGACATCTTCAGTTACATTAATCGCCAAGGTATTATATTACGCAGAGCCGCCTGCCTCAGTGACGTCCGCCACCAGACATCTTCAGTTACATTAATCGCCAAGGTATTATATTACGCAGAGCCGCCTGCCTCAGTGACGTCCGCCACCAGACATCTTCAGTTACATTAATCGCCAAGGTATTATATTACGCAGAGCCGCCTGCCTCAGTGACGTCCGCCACCAGACATCTTCAGTTACATTAATCGCCAAGGTATTATATTACGCAGAGCCGCCTACCTCAGTGACGTCCGCCACCAGACATCTTCAGTTACATTAATCGCCAAGGTATTATATTACGCAGAGCCGCCTGCCTCAGTGACGTCCGCCACCAGACATCTTCAGTTACATTAATCGCCAAGGTATTATATTACGCAGAGCCGCCTGCCTCAGTGACGTCCGCCACCAGACATATTCAGTTACATTAATCGCCAAGGTATTATATTACGCCAGCGCGAATGGGATGACGCCACGCATTACCACCTACACGCCATCAAGCCACAAGTCACACATTATATCTCGAGCCGTCAAGATTGTCGAGAAAAAGAAGTTGTTATAGCGCGCCTCCGAATCGGACACACCAGAATTACACATTACCATATTTTCCGACCACCTTCCGCTTCCTACTTGCCGCCATTGCCCAGCTCATCTTCGGTATACTATCACACATTTTCTCATCGACTGCCCAGTTCATAATGCCAAACGCCAGCAAATCGTCAATTTCACACAGCATACTAATATTGAACTCAATCTCCAAACGCTCTTGGGTGACGAATACCCAGAGCTTACTTGTCTCCTCTTCGAATTCCTTCGCGATACACAATTAGCAAGATCAATATAAACGTTTTTTTTCCCTGCACAATTTGGCAAAACGTGCAGGTTTTACCCTTGCTTAAGCTCCGTTTTTTTTCTCTCTTCTAGTCAGGACTTTTTACCGGATATTTCACCCACACCCCACAACAAGGTCGGCCGGGGCATCAGCGCCCATTGCTGTGCTGTTGCTCCGGCTCCTGAAACATAACACCCTTGCACAAGGTCGGTCGGGGCTGCAGCGCCCATTGCTGTGCTGTAGGGGCTGGGGCGGCTCCGCGTTGCCTCCAGGTCGCGGCGGGTCAAGAAGAGCCAAGTCCGCCCTGGCAATGACGCTGGCCCGTCTTCAAATGTATGTAATTAATCAATGATATGTGATATGTGATATGTGATATGTGATATGTGCTTAGCTTAGGTTATATCTGCATTGCAACGAATGAACTTAACGTATTTATAGATCCTTCGCCTGTTTTGCTCTACATCGGGTTAACATAAACCGATTTAGCGTAACTTCTTTCCCGGCCTAAATTGCCGGAAGTAATCGCCCACCCCGGAATCGATCCTAGAATCGCACGGGTGAATAGGAAAGCAATGACTGGGACGGCGAAAAGACTGTGCAAACAGGGTATGCAGGGTGAGATAACATAGCAACAAGGTTACAATTAAAGACTTAATATAATCAAGACTTCCGATTCAAAGCTTAAATAGGTTATTTGTTGACCTGAGGCCTCTTGCACCAAAAATAACCACCTGGTAAAAACACAATTCTACCCAGATTGAAAATTTACCCAGGTGGCTATTTTCTCTTGCACCAAACAAATTCGCCACCTGGGTAAAAATATGAAGTGGTTATTTTTTTCTGTCGCCCGTCGAACACTCATGCCATTACGCAGGGGCGGATCCAGGGGGAGGCAAAGGGGCTGCATGACCCCCTCCCCCAAAGGTCCTGTAGGCAGTAGGTACAGGTATGACAGGGTTCCAGATTCAGTGCCCGTTTACTGAAAGTTCGATCATATATGTATAATCACATTACTTAAGTCAGATACGACGGTGTTTTTACCCAACTATCGTCGCGATGCTGACGAGCAATTCACTGGCGACCTGATTCTGGGTCATGTCGCCTCCGGCCATTCTACCCGCGCGGCAACGCGTCGATGCAAATGTGCTCCTTCACCATTGGCGACATGTGCCCTGGTTCGGATGCATTGCGCATTCCGCGACGCATTGCGCATTCTGAACATTCCGGGAAATCCAGGCATATTGGAGCATGTATTGAACGACGTGGTTATATAGTGGATACAGTGCCGAACACGAGCTCGAAAAGTTGGAAACGCTGTCATGACCTGACCGTGTCAATGCGCTCCAGAAGCCGGGAATTCCCCTTGTCCTTGCCTGCGCCACCAGCCAGTCAGAGGAGTCAGTCGATGTAAACAGTCAGAGGAATGCCAGGTCAAGACAAACAGCGTGGCACATGAGTGAGTGCAGGCCCCCCAAATCGGCTGGATAAACACAGCTCGGGCTTTACAGCAGCGCCCCACGTCTTGTTATCGGAAGCATGGGCGTCGGAAGCAGGGGACGGGAGGACGCGTCCACCAACATATTGGGATTTTAACATTATGTAGCGTTGGGGAATGACAGGGGGGTCATAGGGGTAGAGAGAGTGGGAGGGTATGATAGGGAACAAGGAGCTGGGCCGGGTTCCGCTCCACTCTTGCGTGTGGGGGAGGGGTACGTTATGGGGCGGGATAGCAGTGGAGGGATACATTGTAGGGTGAGGGGAATGGAGAAGAAGGTAGAAGAAGGGATAGGAGTAAAGGAGGGTAGGGGAAAGAAACAAGAGGGGGTTTAAAGAGAAAAGAGAGAAGAAATGAGAGACGAAGAGTGCATCCACTCCACCAGCTGTCATGGGAAGCTGCTGATCCCTCTGGCTGTACTGGGAATCGCTGATCCCTCTTGTCCTCTTCGTCAGCTCGACCTTCGGTGACCTGCAGTGTTCTGCAGTGACCTGCAGTGACCTGTCATGACCTGCAGTGACATGCAGTGACCTGCAGTGACTTGCAGTGACCTGCAGTGACAGGCAGTGACCTGCAGTGACTTGCAGTGACCTGCAGTGACCTGTCCGGCTCGTAGGTCTGCTAGAAGTGATGAGAGATGTAGAAACTCATGTAGAGATGTAGGTGTAGCATAGCGTAGATGTAGAGACAGATGTCTTGATGTAGGTATAGCGTAGCGTAGCAAGATCCCCTTCCGCGTACAAAACACCTGATGGTGGTAGATGCTTTTAAATTTTGAGAGACTGATCATCCTGGTCCATCGTATAGGCTGATTCACCTACATGCCATTTCACTGCTCGAGGACGGGAGGCAGGGTCTCGCCCATGAGGGTGAGGACGATACAACGGGAAGGTGTAGGATTAGCGTCGGGTGTGACGCCCTGGTGACCATTGCTAACCTTCGTGATTCAGATCTTTCTTTAAAATCTTCAGTCGATTCGTAAGTTAGGTCATCCGTCCAGTTATCCCTCCCCATTTAACCCGCGCGGCGCTGGGGGAGGGTAAATTTTACCCCCCCTCCCGGATTTTCTCCATAACTTGACAACTATGACAGATATCAAAGTGAAACTTACGATAGCTTATGGTGCATCAATTCTACGTCTTCTGCCATTTTTGTTTTTTAGTTTGTGATTTTTTTTTTGGCAGATAATGACGTTTTAGTGACGTCATGCCATGTCATTTTTGGTGAAAAAACGTTAAATGTTTGACAAATCGTAGAAAATAGCGTGTTACTGCAAATTGCAAATAAAAGGCGTCAAAAGAAGGGAAATAACATTGTCTTTGACATGGCTATCTCAGATTTTCAAAATTTTGGGTTTTTGACCCCCAAAAAGGCAAAAAACTGATTTTTGGGGAAGAATTTCCACAAAAGTTTTTTGTTTGAAGATTTAAAAAAAAACGGAAGACATATTAGAGAACCGAGTATGAACGATGTTCAAACCAAATTTCAAAGCAATTTATTTATTTTTGACTGACTTATGGCTCTCTAAGAACAAGTAACTCATGACGTCATTTTTTACATTTCGTTTTTTGGCTTTTACTGACCAGATACAGACAAATAAATGCCACCACTGTATTTAGAAGACAAAACTAGTCTAGAAACATGCAATGTTTATTTAGATTAATCAATTTCAAATTTTGACATTATTGTGACCTGACCTTGACCTGAGGACGATTATATGGTGTCAGGCTGTGAAAATGGCTGCTTCTATCAAATTATACGTGTAAAATAACCCATACAACATGTGTCGCATGGCTTTCGTAGACCTGTGACCTTGTGTGACCTGACCTTGACCTTGACCTTTGCTTAAAATTTCACTTTAATTATGCGGGAAATGCATTATACACTCTGGAGCACTTTGTGAGATAATAGTTGCAATATAAGGCTTTGGGTGGAAAGTATAGCCAAAAAACTCAAATACTTACATTTTACATTTGACCTGACCGTGACCTGACATGTGACCTTATTTTAAGAATTTCGAGTATGCATTCGATTCTTCTCGTTGAGAGCTTGCGATCGCCGCATTGCGCGTCTCGCTGCGGGTTATTGGTTCGGAAGATGCGAGGGGGGGGGGGGGGTAAAATTTACCCCCCAACGCCGTGCGTTCGGCCTGGAGACCCCAGCGCCGCGCGGGTTAACACCTGCTTAACTCACTCAAAACCTAATCGCCCACTTGTCGTATGCCAGCGTTGCTACGTTTTACTTACCTTCGAGTAATGATCCGTCCGGCTGTCCTGACTGAGTTTGCACCACTCCTACTGGGTCTTAACCTAAGAAATTATCCTTCGTCATCCTCACTGCCACTCTCTCAGCTACAGACATTCCGCTTCTATACGCCCCATAGTGATTTGTGCACCTCCCAAAATTCCCTCACAGTAGTGTCGGATGCCAGCTGGATGAGTGACTCCTAGGTAGGATAAATATCCTCATCAATACGAATTCCTAGTAGCGCTCCGCTGAACGACAGCATTGCTGCGTGGGCCGCCCAGAATATATGTATTCAATGTAATCCGTCCCGGTTCCTACTTTAGAAGGGAGCTAGTTTATCCATGGGACTTATATGACAACACCGACTACGCTTTACTGCCCCGTCTTATCCTCTCTGTCCGAGAGAGGCTCCTATACCTACTGTCCGGGCCTCCGACCTGGGCTCCGCCAGGACCTGGGTTCTCTATCCGGGGCCCACCACCTTACCTTGGGCTCCGCCGGACCTCTGACCTCCATCCGGGCCACGACCTGGCTCCGCCGGACCAACTTTCTAAGTTAACATCGACCGGCATCGATGGCGAGCTACGCGGATGTCCTTTGCCTATATACCGACTGCGGGCGCCCGGGAATCTCTAGAGGAGATCTTCCCCGTCTAACCTAGAGTGACTTCTGAGGCACGTCCGGCCTCCTCCTCTCTCTTATCCTTCCTCCCTCGCCCTCTCTTTTTCTGCGCCAACCTATCATCCTCTGGCATTTGGCACCCCGCAAGTCTCGGACTTACTAATTGTAACCTCCCTGTGATATGCGGCCAGCCGATATCACTCGGGTCTGGGGCATAATTTTCCACGAGCACTTTCATTCACATGTTTCGCCACGCTGATAGATTTTCGATACAAGGATCGGGCACACAAGCCGTCATGCCTCTCCTTCCAAGCTCCGATACGATTTAATCTCTGTCCTGTCCTGTCCTGGACCCACTGTTGCAGGGGATCACACCCTCCCTGTCCTGTCCTGTCCCACTGTTGCAGGGATCAAGGCCTCCCAGCACTGTCCTGACCCATTGTTGCAGGGATCCAACCTCCCAGCACTGTCCTGACCCATTGTTGCAGGGATCACACCTCCCTGTCCTGTCCTGTCCTGACCCACTGTTGCAGGGATCACACCTCCCTGTCCTGTCCCACTGTTGCAGGGAATCACACCTCCCTGTCCTGTCCTATCCCACTGTTGCAGGGATCACACCTCCCTGTCCTGTCCCACCGTTGCAGGGATCACACCTCCCTGTTCTGTCCTGTCCCCACTGTTGCAGGGATCAAGCCTCCCAGCACTGTCCTGACCCATTGTTGCAGGGATCACACCGTCCCTGCCTGTCCTGACCCATTGTTGCAGGGATCACACTTCCCTGGCCTGTCCTATCCCACTGTTGCAGGGATCAAACCTCCCAGCACAGTCCTGACCCATTGTTGCAGGGATCAAACCTCCCAGTACTGTCCTGACCCATTGTTGCAGGGATCACACCTCCATGCCCTGTCCTGACCCACTTGTTGCAGGGATCACACCTCTCTGGCCTGTCCTGACCACTTGTTGCAGGAATGACACCTCCCTGTCCTGTCC
>JAXIVJ010017725.1:5000-25325 GCA_036785665.1 Chirona hameri | reverse complement strand
GAGTCAGGATCGCGGAGGTCAAGGTCACTGTCCACAGAGGTATTGTATGGAGGCTGGGTTTGCAGGTCACTGAAATAACATACAAAACGTTGTATGAATGAATTCAGGGTGAAGGATCGCAAGGTACAAACAACACTTAGATCATTTAACATCTGAGACCTGAGGCCATTCTTATAAAAAAAAAATTGAGCCGTGGCTCTATTTTTTTTAAAGAATGGCCTAAGGACCCGGCTGGGAGATGTTTAGCGTCGAAACAGCGCCTCGGAAATGTAGCAGCAAAGCCAAATAATATGCATGTATTTTACACACTGCCCAAACATAACACATTTCCAGTCCTGAGGCCATTCTTTAAAAAAACGAGCCACGGCTCGTTTTTTATAAGATGGCCTCACACTTCACAATCCACTACTCAACTAACCAAACAAAATTTGTATTAAAGATTTGTCAGAAACTTCAAAGAAGCATCTTAACAGTTTGTAGCTCTGCCACTGCTTTGAGCTGCTACTTGAATCATCTTTAGGAGATTTCCCGCTCACGACCTATTTAAGGCAAAACGAATATATTTTTTACGGAAGATACCTAGTTTAAGTCCCAAGTCGGTCTCAGCTGAAGAACGTGTGGCAGAAAACGTTGATCGTTATCAAGACCAGACGAGTTGACCGCATGAAGTGAATAACTTAAGTCCGTTGATTCAACATTTCACGAGTCTGGCAATCACGCATTTATATAAACGCCTCTGAGGCTTTGACTTCGAAAACGTATACAAATAAACCAGTGAAACGATGCGAAACAACTCGTTGACGCTTGGCCAATGCAGCGCCGTCAGAGCACGCTCCAATGGTCCATTGACATTCATGTGTACTGCATTCAGCAGTGTTTTACGTCGTACAAGTTAAATATGCGCCATTTATGCATCGATAAAGCGCTACCGAATTAGCTTAAAATACCATAGAGGTGAATTTTCCCTCGTCTTTGTCTATTTACTGGGAACTTTGCCCTTATTCTCTAAAACGTATGCGAACAACCCACAGACAATGCCTTGATCTATTCAATACAGAGTTAAAAGATCATGGAAGAAGTTAGGGGGCGTCGCCCGCCAGCTCCAAAGTTAGGGACGCGAGTTTCCCCCATTGCCCCCCCCCCCCCCCTCCCGCGTCCCTAGGTGCGCCTCTGATATCAAAGGTACCGACTGCACGCTGGCAGGTGGTTCCGAGACACAGTCACCCACGTTGTAAACCAAATAAACAAGGTTTACAACCGCAATGTACGATCGCATTAAATTGACGCGGAGAATCAGCCGTTGTGATAGGTATGCTGGTAATTGGTCCGAGGACTTCCCAATGACTGACACTGAGGTTACCTACATGTTTGGGAGATGGCCATTCAGACATTAAAATGGTGCCAATAAATACTTCTTGCACATGTTATATCCGGAAATATTAGGCCAACTTTAGCATGTTAATAATTAGGTATGCCTCTGTATGCATCTCGAATTGAATATCTTACTCCAGACGTGACGCCTGTGTACGAAAAATTTAGTTATTTGCTTCTTCTTTTTTAATTACAAGACGTCCCAACACTTTTCTGCATTCCAATGTCACTGATTTTTTTCCTTTTTCTTTTTCCTTCTTCTCTTTTTTCTTTTGTTTTCTTTTTTCTTTCTATTTCATGTCCCATTTTCCCATATCCCCTAGTGTTTTGAGCACAACCCGATGTTCTCCTTGTGGGTGTCACTACTCACCTGTGCTTGTTACCTGCATGTTGTTGTTTCTAATGTAAAATGTAATTAGAGCCCAGAAAAGCCACCTGTGGAGTGTGGAAGGGCCTTAGCAAATGCAGATCCCTTCGGAAATCACTCTAGTAGGGACGGTATGGCAGACAATACGACCGCCAATAATACAACGATCCCGTAGACTGTGATCTAGAGGGTCCCTGTATAATACAACGATCCCGTAGACTGTGATCTAGAGGGTCCCTGTAAAAGTCTCCCTCCGCGCCTCGTCTCAAGTGCGACTAGATGTTAAACAGACCACCGAGGTCTGATCCGAGAATTCACAGATCACCACCGTCTGAAGAGTGATGCACGTGTTCAACACAACACCGACACGACCCTGCGGCCTGTCGGAGGCGAGTTCAACAGCAGACTGACACCGCCCGCGGGAGTACGTCTGCTGTTTGTCCGATGGTCGATTCAGAGGCGGTGCAGGCTGCATGTTGGACGTCTCGACAACATCCGTGGTCGTTACCGGCAGCAATTACCGATTTACCACCGTCGGAATCCATTAGCGAAACGCCACACATCGGTAGTGAGTCATTTATTGTGCACCGAGGATACAGACACGCCCGTCGGGTAAGAGCATCACTCCATTTCTGTAAAGGTCGCGCCGCCCTGGTGGCCGGATGCGCTGAGTAGCAGTTCGCCGGGACGGGCGGACCGGGACACCTGGTGTGAGTAGCAGCTCGCCGGGGCGGGCGGACCGGGACACCTGGCGTGAGTAGCAGTTCGCCGGGACGGGCGGACCGGACACCTGGTGTGAGTAGCAGCTCGCCGGGACGGGCGGACCGGGACACCTGGTGAACAACCATAGTATATACACGCGCAGGATGGAGAGACCCCGGCCGGACAAGAGGACAGCGCACATCGGCAGAGCGCCGTCACAGCGCTCTCGCTGTCGGACCGGACTACACTGTGCCTTGTTTTGCGACACAGGCTGACAGGCCGGTGATCGGGGACTCAGATGGCCACGCCGGCTGCGGCCACGCTGGCTCAGATGGCCACGCCGGATCAGATGGTCACGCCGGCTGCGGCCACGCCGGCTCAGATGGCCACGCCAGCCGGCCATCTGCGGCCGATGTGAAGTGGCCATATCGAATTTCGCTCCGAGTGGAGAGCAGTGGCGCTCTGTCCATTTGTCTGGGACGGCTCCGTCGGCCGCGCGCGATTTGCAGCCGTCAAAACGCTGAGCACCGCCATCCAACAGCCAATGCGGACCCTATTAGGTCCTAATGACGACCGATTGACTGGCGATGCGCCAACGCTATCCGGATACACATCCGACCGACCACTGTCCGATACACATCCGACCACTGTCCCATACACATCCGACCACTGTCCCATAAACATCCGACCACTGTTCGATACACATCCGACCACTGTCCCATACACATCCGACCACTGTCCCATACACATCCGACCACTGTCCCATACACATCCGACCACTGTCCGATACACATCCGACCACTGTCCGATACACATCCGACCACTGTCCGATACACATCCGACCACTGTCCGATACACATCCGACCGACCACTGTCCGATACACATCCGACCACCACTGCCCGATACACATCCGACCACTGTCCGATACACATCCGACCACTGTCCCATACACATCCGACCACTGTCCGATACACATCCGACCGACCACTGTCCGATACACATCCGACCACTGTCCGATACACATCCGACCACTGTCCCATACACATCCGACCACTGTCCGATACACATCCGACCACTGTCCGATACACATCCGACCACTGTCCGATACACATCCGACCACTGTCCGATACACATCCGACCACTGCCCGATACACATCCGACCACTGTCCGATACATATCCGACCACTGTCCGATACACATCCGACCACTGTCCGATACACATCCGACCACTGTCCGATACAAATCCGACCACTGTCCGATACACATCCGACCACTGTCCGATACACATCCGACCACTGTCCGATACACATCCGACCACTGTCCGATACACATCCGACCACTGTCCGATACACATCCGCTATCCGTTCACGGCGACAGCGGACAAGGCATGTGCTGTTACGTCGTGACCGAAATGTCAAGGTCGGGCTTGAAGGAGATGAAAGTGGTGTTGCTTGCACACAACTAAGTGTGGTCTATGACTCACGTACCATAAGTGCACATGAAAATATTCATCCATCAAAAAATAATGCATGTCCTCTTTACACAATAGTTTAACAAATTATGCGATACATCCATTCAAGAAGTTGCATGGAGGATGTCTAATGAAGCAATGAGTTTGTTCGGTTGCAAATACCGAGCTCAAAGTTCTATATCGGTCGTACATCAATTACGTTACTCAATGATGGGACGAACTTTTAAGTGTAATCAATTACACTTAAAAGAAGATGCTGCCAAGATAACGAGGCAATATTTGACGAGTGAAATGTTTGCTCAAATAGTGTAACGTAATTTATGTACGTTTTTCGATGAGTAATATTTATCCTACCTATACAAGATATTCTAGCGATCGTTCAACACCATTGTCACACGGTAATGCATGGAGATCATACATATACCTATTCACAAAATGGACACTCGCTTCGCGATGCTATAGCAAAGAACATATAGCTTAAAATGCATAGGAATGGGGTATCGCAAATTCCGTGACATTACATCCCATTTTATCGAGTATTGCTCGGTAAGACCTCAGCTGGCAAAATTTCAGCCTGGATATGCATGCATTTGTAGCAGTTATGACACTACATTACTTCAGCTATTCCATAGTTTCCACATATGTTGCATCCTTTCTTCACTAACAATGACGATACACATAAACACTCGACGGCGAGAGCGCAACAGCAAAATATCTACTACCCGCTCGCCGATAATACATTTAACGTTTAAGTGTAGTCTAGTCAGCACCATTGACCCACACATATATTACTGGGATTGGACGGCAACGCCGGTGGACGGCAACGCAAGTCCACCCACGGCTAACACATAACGTGCTATACATTATGATGTGCTCCAGTCTAAAAAATAGCGCCAAAGAGTCCCACGCTACCATCATACAAGGTATGTTAATAAACACCACGCCTCGTGTCAAACCCTCTGTGATCAAGGAGCGCCACTCCGCAGCTGCCGGTCAGTAAAAAACAACTGTATCCTGCTACTGACGCGTCAAATGGGGGAGGGCGGAAGGAGGAGGGTCTCCCCCCCCCCCCCCCCGGCTGCCGACACAACAGGCAGGGCGGGCGGTCACATCAGCGACCCCTGTCAGCCAGTTAGCCGTATCCAGTGAATTGTCGCCCCGGCGACAGACATGTCGATGGTGTGTTCTGTGTCAGCTCCGTGTTACCCAGGGCGATCCGAGTTACAGAGGTAGCTACAGTACACCAGCCATCCCATCGTGTCGAGATAGAGTAGCATTGTGGAAACTGATGGCTCAGCAGCGTAATAGTAAAACCAAGGCTATTGAGAAAAGAATGGCAACTTAGCGCAAAGCTGGTAAAGAATGTCGAGATGCCCGCAGAAAGTGATGAGATTTCCAAAGCCGCCGGAAAAGCCGTTTCCTCTTCAGCGGTGTATCATTGGATTAGCTCACTGGACTGAGAGGACAATCTGAAACCTAATTGACAAACAACCTAACTGAGTGGAAAGGATAGTTTGACTATATACAGCAGCGGAGACCGATGGCATCCAATGCTCCGACACGGTGGCCGTCCGGGAGCCGCGATAAGTAGCGATAGACCTGTGAACAGGCCAGTACTGAGGATATAACTGCGGACATGAGTTATCATGTCCGGCAACAGACCTGTGAACAGGCCAGTACTGAGGATATAACTGCGGACAGGAGTTACCGTGTCCGGCGTCAGACCTGTGAACAGGCCAGTACTGAGGATATAACTGCGGACATGAATTATCATGTCCGCAGCATCAGCAGGTTTAAACCCCCTGTTCGACGCAGTACGATGCTCTCCGAGTCCCGCGGGGTACGGACGGGGTACGGACGGGGTACGGACGGGGTACGGACGGGGTACGGACGGTAGGATTGTGTTACTGTCTGCAGCTCAGCTCTGCTGCTGAAGCCTCTGCCAGGGGTGCTGACCGGCCTAAGCGGACTGCGGAGCCGCCGCCGCTGCCTGTCGGGTCAGGATGATGTAGACTCTGCCAGGGGTGCTGACCGGCCTAAGCGGGCTGCAGAGTCGCCGCCGCAGCTGCCTGTCGGGTCAGGATGGTGTAGACTCTGCCAGGGTGCTGGCCGGACTAAGCGGGCTGCGGAGTCACAGCCGCCGCCGCCGCTGCCTGTCTGGACGGACTGGTGCGACTGGTAGTGCGGCCGGCCGCCTTCTGCCTGCCCAGCAGCAGGTACCAGTCCACTGCGTCCAGGCCGTACTGGGAGCGAGCCTGTGTCACCGTCACCCGCTTCTGACTCAGCTCCTGGCGCAGCTCCTTCACGTCCCGCTCCGCCTGCTTCCGCAGCTGTCGGCAGCGCGGGTCGGGTCGGGGGACGGGTCAGATGGGGTCAGACGGGGTCAGATGGGATCAAACGGGGCCAGACGGGTCAGTCGGAGTCAGACGGGGTCAGACGAGTTCAGCGCCAAGTAAAAGACAGAGTCAACTGGGTTTGGATAGTGAACATAATGTTTGATAACATACAAATTAACAGTCACAATTTGTTTAGGGCTGCGTGGTATTCACAGTTGTTAGCACAACAACAAGCATGGCATATGCTGTATGCAGCATACAATAGCTATGTTATGAAAATAAATGGAAATCAATTTGTCACGAACAGGAATCAAAAGCTTACTATACAGTTTCCGAGGGATTGGTATGGAATCAAAGGCATATACAACTCGAGTAATTCCTGGCCTACATTCTGTTTAAAGTAATATCAGCCGTAGCATATGAATTCAACACCTGCACGGGTCATGCTTTAAAAACCCAAACCGGGTCTCACAAATTCTTTGCAAAACACTTTGGGAAACCAGCAATGTAGAAATAATAAAATTTCGAAAAATACGCCGTCATTAAACAGGGCTTGTGCTCATTTCATCAGATCTAATTAGGCTATAGAACTTGGAAGTGTTCGCCAAATATGTTATCAAAAATAGATTCCTATTACAGTTAGTGGCGTTAACAAAAGGCACGGTTACTAAGCCACCATCTCAAAACGCAACGAAGCTATGTGCGTCGAACACCACAGTCCGCGTATTCGCAGACACAACACCTTGAAGTAATCCTTCGCTCTACCTTGGTCTCCGTCTCCTGAATTTTCTCCATAGAGCGAACTCGACGCTCCCAGTCCTCGATGTCGGACACCAGACGCTTGCAATTGATCTTCATTGTCAGCTGAAATGTGCATATCTGATGTCATTGCATCAATTGAGGGCGGTCATATTTTATCACCAGAAGTAGTTGCATAGCCCTGTTGCATAGGACATTGCATTTAAATTCCGCTATACCCGAACAGACTGGGAGAGTGGCATTGGAGCAGGAAGAATATGTAAGGAGCTGGGCAAAGCACTGTTCAGAAACAACGGAAGCTTGGGAGAGATGTAAGATTTCCAAGAGACGCAGCCTAGCACGATGTGATACATACATGAGGCAGGTGGCATTGTAGTACAGAACAGTCAAGGCTTACCTACCGTTGAGACATAGCCTCACATTGCAGACAGTCCTTTACATCTCTGTGCATTCAAACGAGCAACTTAATGAATATAATGACAATATGTCCCATTAGCTAACACTTGCGAAGTATCAACTATAGTAAAAGATGTTATATTTGGACAATTTTTGTCAGCTTTGTCAGGAATATATTTAAAAAGGCAGATTAGGAGATGGGGAGATTTTGAGATGGGATTAAGGAACAAGAGATTCGCGAGACTCACTTGGGGACCAACATGTCCCAATTAACGTCCCACGCTGCGTTACTTGGGGGTGGGCGTGAATAAGCATGTATAAACAAACAAACACTGTACGAGTACTCGTATTTTTAATTCAACGCCAAATAATTGCAAAAGTAAAGCCTGAAGTAAAGTTGGCGATGTGAAACAAGTGAAGCGAAGTAGAGACCAAGTAAAACAGCCAATTTGTTACTGAACGTATTTGTATTTGTATTTGACGTTGGACCCATCCACGCCGAAGCGGGCTATTCCGGGGCCAAATACAAGCATGAACAACACGAATGATACACTAATCCTAATAGAAAAGGAAGACAGTTTACTACAGCACATACTCTCATACAGCACCTATGTACGTCAATACTCTCACACACACATTACATCACATACATCAGGCTACTCCGGTTGAGGTATTTTCTGTATATCTCTTTTGAATGCGGGCATGGCTGAGTGACGTGTCGCTATAGGCAGCTCATTGTAATTTTGCACAACATGATATAGAAAGCGGCGCTTGCCGGCCTCTGTCCTCACGCGTGGAATGGCCAGGTCAGAGTTCTGTCGCGTAGTGCGAGAGCGGAGATCAGAATTGACATGAAGCTGGGAAGCAAGAGCCTGTGGTTCCCCGGTGTGTCGAATTTTGTGTAGTACATTTAGGGAGTGCTGTCTGTATAACTGCTGGGCAGTGGGCCAGCCAAGCTCAGCTCACACGTCAGAGATGTGATCAAATTTACGTTTGCCAGATATGACTCGAAGGGCAAAATTTAGAATTGTGTCAAGGCGTTGTATGTTCTTCTGCGAGCCATTGCCAAATACTGCTAAACAGTACCGAACGTGTGAAACGACCAAGGCATTTACAAGAAGTGGCAACAGCTCGCGGGGGATGCTGTGCCGCACCTGCGATAGTCCAATGAGGATACCACTACATTTGTTAACCAGGGAAGACACGTGTGAGTCCCATGTGAAGTGCTTATCGAACATAACACCTACATTTGTGACGTTTGGGCTCTCATGTACTGTGTCTTCGCGGAACTGAACAGCGACAGGGTCAAGGTCGCGACAATTTTGGCGGGATCCGAACGCTATTAATTCGGTCTTGCTCGTATTTACTTTGAGACCATGATAGTGAAACCAGGTATCAAGTGCACTCAGGATGTCCTCCAATTTACTGACCAGATCATTGAGTTGTTGCTTTTTGCCAGATAACAAAATTTAAGTATCATCAGCGTACTGGACCACATGAGCATCCCCCGCGAACAAGCACATATCGTTATCAAATATTTGAAAAAGTAAGGGCCCAAGAGACGAGCCTTGGAAAACTCCAATAGAGTTGGGGAGAGGACTGGAGAAATGAAGGTTCCCACTTCCATCAGCCGTACAGAGAGACTGAATGTGACCGCAGAGGTATGAAGTAAACCAGGTGGGATCGATGTTATATGTACGTAGTTTAGAGAGGAGCATGGCATGGTCGATGACATCAAAGCACTTGGATAAATCGAGAAGACAGAGAAGGATGAGTTCCTGGTGGTCAATAGCAGAGAGGATGTGATCCGAGACCGTCTGAAGGGCGGTCTCAGTAGAGAGCAGGGAGCGGAACCCGTGCTGGGATGAAGAGAACATGGTTATCCGACATGTATGAGTAAAGCTGAAGCTGCACAATACGCTCAATGAGTTTTGGAAAGGCAGGTACAATAGAGATGGGGCGCAAATTGGAGGCTTCGGACTGGCTGCCGGCTTTGTGTATGGGATGAACAATGGAATGTTTCCAGGGCGCTGGATATTCGCCGGAGGAGAGGAAAGTATCGATGATATGGAGAAGATCGGGGCCAATAGCAGCAAAACAAAGCTGTATTACATGAATAGAGATACCGTAAGCACCACAGGCCCCTGCATTTTTCATTGAGTTGAGGAAGGACCGGAGAGCAGACAGAGAAATAGGCTGTAGTTTGAAGGCACATGTGCCGACACGAGGTAGACGGACAGGGAGAGAGGGGGCTCGCCCCTGGCCCGGACCTCACTCGCAGTCCGGGGTCCAACGCCCACAAAGTACTGGTTTAGTTCGTCAGGTGTGGCCTCTGGCACAATGCGGTCGGCAGACTTCTTGCCAGCGATGATTTGGCGTACATTCCGAAAGATGGTGGTAGGACCCAGCTCACGCACTCTCCTGGCGATGTCCTGCCTTGTGTCGTAACGAATGGCAGAACGGACCTGTTTGTTAAGCGCAATGAACTCAGGAGTCCAACCACTATGGACAAGAAGTCTGCGACGCTGTGCCATCAGGTTGCGAGTGGTGTCAGATACAGGGGGAGCGGAAAGGGTTGCGAATTTTGATACGTTTTAGAGGTGCGTGATGGTCGAGGATGGGGAGGAGACAATTTATGAAGGGAGACCACTGGTCTGTCACTTCCACGCGTGAGAACACTCCACTCCAGTCAGTGGCTCTGAGAGCAGAATGAAAAGCCGATATATTAATGCGATGTAGGCGCCTAGATGAGATGAAAATGTGCTTACGGCGAGGCTTTGGGATGAACAATTTAGCTTGGATGATACAGTGGTCACTATAGGGACATGGGCAGACAGATAAGTCACTCAAAAAGTTTCCCGTATTGGACACAAACACATCAAGTAGAGATCCAGACTCGTATGTGGGACTTGTCTTGTGCTGGTGCAGGGCCAGGCTGTCTAGGAACTTATTAAATCTCGATTTACATATATAATTGTCGGACGCTAGTAGGCTACAGTTAAGGTCGACAGTAATTACAATATTATCAGTCGACGAAAGGAACACACGTTGCACTTGAGTTTCAAGGAAATCGAGGTCGGCTGATATGGCGGCTACGGTATGTCGAGGAGGCACGCAACCTAAGTTAAAACGAACGAGGGGACTCACAACACAAACACCACCCTGACTAAAAGGCTTGCTTTCTCTTCAAGTTCTTCCACACAAAACAAAAACAGAAGCAGAAATATTTGTTTTTTTTAAAGCAGCCGGTGCTTGAAAAATAAATGACCATTAATCGGTGAACATTTCAAAACAACCGAAAAATTCCTTTGTGGAGAAATTCAAGTTCAGCGCGTATACCAACAAATGTCTGGCGTCCCACCATAACGTGTTCCTCTCCGCGCGCTGAAATAATTATTTACTGGACCACACCTGTCTCCTGAGCTCTGGTGCCGGACACATTGTACGGCAGCGGACACACTGTACAGTGGCGCACGAGCATGGTGTGCGTACCTTGCGCGACGGTCCCTCCTTGCCCGTGCCCTTGTGTCGCGTCTCCACCCTCTGCAGCAGCTTCTTGTGTAGTTTATCGATCTCTCGTCTCAGGGATGAACAGGCCTCCTCCAGAGGACCCGTCAGCTTCCTCTCTTGTAGGTACAGATCACGCCACTTCTGCATGTCCTGTGATGAACAATGACAAAACAGGTAATAATTTGTCTGACTGATGCTCTCTTGAAATCTGTTTTTTTTTCTTATCTTTTTAAACCTATTGGCGGGATTTTTTTATTATTGAAATACTTCATCTAAATACTTCTTAATACTTAACCCTATTTGTAACAGGCTCCTGGCTACCCCTATTTGTAACAGGGGGGCGGATTCCGCCCCCCCCCCCCCCCCCCGGAGATCTCGAGATCTACCCGTCCGATTTTCAAAAATGAAACAGCGTTTGGTTCCCCTTAACACGATCTACATTTCTAAATAATAAAAAGTCTAATTTTTTGATAGGGGGTAACAGGGGGGCAAAAACTACGCATTCTAGTGGTATTTGTGATCCAATACAGCTGTCATGTTTATCAACCGATTTTAACACAACCGAAGGGAAGCGATAGAGATTGAATTGAAAATTGATATATGACGGTGACTTTTGACAATTCAAAAATCATAGGCGTGTGCAGGTCACTCAATATAAGGGTTAAGTAAATGCGTAATAAAAGATTTTTTATGTTTTTTTTAAAATAAATGATATGGCATGTTATTGTGACATTAGACAAAACAGTCATAAATCCATATGTTTGCCATAGGCGGTACCAGGTTAGTGAAAAAGGGAGGTCAATTTGAAAAAATATTAACCGCAGGGATGTTGCTACCCAACACTATAAATAAGTTACTGATCGTAGATAGTTCCTTCTTGCATGTTGTACTTCATCATAGGCGTATCTAGGATCCAAACTGGGGAAGCGCAAGACCTTTTGATAAGTATAGTATCCGCTATTATGATACTAACTAGTCAACAGTGACTATTTCACTTACAACTTCAATTAACATTGCTTACACCCCTTTTTACCCTACCTGGACTCGGCTATTATCTCATAATCGTTCGTAGAGTACCCTTTGGTGCGTGTTTCATCCGAAAACTGCAGTATGTTATGTCATTGTAGGCCCACGCCTCTTAGTTTCCTTGCAATAATATGACCCCCTTTCTTCCATTCCTGAGCGCGCCTCTGCCAAAAATTACTTTATTTTCTTGGCTGGCCTCATATGTGCATATATCATTATAAGCTAGCCGTCTATTGCACCGTAATCGCTGGCATATCGTCATCACCAATGCCAGTCGCCCCCTTTTCATGTGCCTGAACACGCCCCTGAAACTCTATATGTAATAAATTATACAAATAATGCAATCAGAAGCTATCTTTTACATCTTGATAGCTATAAATGTCCCTTACATCGCTCTATTGGCTTCCTGCCAAGCATTGGATACTTCCTGGAACCCCCCTTCCTCCCCCCCCCCCTTTCCAAGCCCCTGAAAACGCCTCTGCCATGCAATTTTTATGATATTTCATTAACATCAACTAATGTGCACTTGTTGCAATCACCGTAAACCGATGTAACTCCTTCATAGTTGAGGCAGTTAGGAAGAAACCGTGAAGATCGCATTTCCGGATTATCGCCAAATGTCGCCGCCGAACCCACCCAAAATTGTGCCCTGGAACCGCCTCTCTTCAGGTTAAGAACTAAAAATTTTGACTCCATATGTGAAAATCTGTTTTGGGAAAAGTCTCAAAATTTCATGGGCCTGCTCCCAGCCGTTCAGGAGATATCTGCGAAAAACATGAGGGGGGGGCGGAATCCACCCCCCCCCCCTGTTACAAATAGGGTTAATACTTAAATACTAAATACTTCCTACGGTAATTTGCATTTTTGCCATTTGTTTTGATGTTGAGCACACAAAATTATAATTTGTTTCAGAAGAAGAGTCAGGAAAACAATCATTCCTAACCAAATAGGTTACCCGCTAGTCTTATTTTGTTCTCCTCGAGCAATCTCAGTTCACAGAAAAACGCATATCACGCACCAATTCAGTGCCTTAACCCCCAAATCCCGCGAATATTTAGCGTCTCCGTGCCTCATCTTTCCTACAGTACCTACCTCATCTTTCTTTATGCTCAGCTGCTCCTGTAAGCTCCGGGACAGGATGACTAGCTTATCTCGTTTCTGCTCGCTCTCTGTCCTCCTGTTCTTCACTGCCGTCAATTTCTTGCGCAGATTGATAACTGGAAAGAGTCATCGGTCTTGTCACGGTTCGAGACATAATTCGACTGTCCTGATCAGATGAAACAGTATGCCACCAACCACCAACCTAGCGGCTGCATACGATGACAATGGCTAACTGCATATCTACCAGTCCACTGACGGGCGGCACAAACTCAGCTGAGGCCAGGTTTAAATTCCGTTACAATATTGCGTAAAGGCTACAAAAGTGAATCGTATCTTGTTAACTTTTGTATCATTTAATACTCGGAAGAGAAAGAACAACATAAAACTTTCGGCTCCAAGCCGATTCCAACCACTCTACATTTAAAGACACAAGTCGAACGATATTGCCAAGAAGCAATTTTTTCTTTTAAAAAAACGTCGTGCTTGTTGCTGATCTAAATATCCAAGTAGGACTTCTCAGTTGTCAGCTTACATAGTGATTAGTGGCACATCCTAAACATAAGAATGCTATTAGTCAGCTGGTGCTCATAAAGCGAACCATGCATGCCTCAAGGTCTCACCTGCAGCGCATCTTGTCCTTTACACAGCAAAAACACCGCACACAAACAAATAAATTCCCCGTGTGACAGAAGTCCCGGCGCGTAAATCCCACACAGGACAAGGCTGTCACACTGCGGCGCGCATGCATGACAAGCACATGCAGCAAAGTTCTTCGTCAAGGTTACCGAACAGCCTGAAAACCTCAGATTTGATGCATATGACACCAAAATTAAATAATTTGTCAACACATTTCCAGAGAAAAATGTATCGGCTGCCGTGAAAACTAAAATATTGCTTTGCACACGATATGTTTTCGTCGCTGCTCCCGGACATATGCATTATGCATGATACTAAGCCGGCGTCCACTTGACTATAGTGTTTCTTCTTCTTGATAATACCCCGCACCACCACTGCAACATGGGTTAAATTTACGTCGAACGGAAATTAAATTTCTGTAAAAGCGGAGACAGCAGTAACAAATTCAATGATGGACGTTGGGATTATCTGCAGTCGCGCGGTAAGAAAAATGCTGTGAAAGCTTTTCTTACAGCATCCGTCATGTGATAATCAAAGATGCCTCGAACGTCACCTATACATATAGTCAATAATGAATGCGTAACTACTCTAGTCTTTAAAAGTCTTGTTGAATTATTTTTTTAACTATGCTCCAAATAACGCAACTTGATCAGCACAACCACCAGTCATGAACCTTGAAGATGCAAAACGCATGCCAAACACACCGGCAAAAATAGTTATATCACAAAACACAGTTGCACCCGAGTTGTCAACCACGCTGTGTGCAGTGCACACAAAGTCACACTCCATGCTGTCTCACGTTCTGCGTCAGAGTGTTCTGACTTCTCATGCTGTTTGTCAGCTGCTGCCTTCTCACGACCGTCACGCTTATCGTGGTCCTCAGTCTTGTTCTTATCCTCACGCCGTTCTCCCCGCAGGCGGGAAGCGTCACGCCCACCTTTCGCTCTGTTCTTGGATCGTTTCTGTTCTGTTCTGTTCTTCTTGGTTTCTGTTTCGTTTCTGTTCTGTTCTTTCTGTTCTGTTCTTGGATCCCTTTTATCGTTTCTCCTGTCTTTCGATTTATCTCTTTGTTTGGCCTTATTTCCTGCATCCTCGCGTTCCCTGTCGGCGCGGGATCGCGACCCCTCCTCTGCTCCGTCGGTCCTACCGCCGGCAGCTCTCTTTTCACGACGCTCTCGGGATGCGTCTCGAGACGCCCATTTATTCGCTTCATCTGTCAACAGGATGTCCTTTTCTCGCTCTCCGGTCTTTGAGGAATTCCTGCGTGACCTATTGGAATCTGTGTTCGAATTGCTGGCACGACCATCCTTTCCTCTATCTCCGTCTGCGCTCGCGTCATTTTTAGACGTGCCATGCTCCCCTCCCCCAGTCACGTCCGTTTCGTTGACCCAGCCTCTGCCTTCCGACGCCCGGGTGCCTTCACCTCTCAATCCACCCTGCAGTCTATTTTTGTCTCCATCTTCGACCGCTCCACCTGTACCACCCCCGGCGCCACCGCCACCTCCAGATGCCCCACTCTCTCCACCATCGGCGCCGGTCCTGCTGCCGTCCTTCCCCGCTTCACTCACCCCGTCCACGGCTCCCTCACCTGCCCCTTCCCCGCCTTTCGTCACGCCTTCTCCAGCCTCGCTCCTCTCTGACTGCCTCCTGGAGCCGTGACCTCCGTCATCAAACTCCCCCGTCAATGCCAGCGAGCTGCTCGGCCGGGCGTTCCCCTTCCCACGGTACTCACCATCGGAGTGGCTCACAAACTGAGACTGGTAGCTAGTATCCTTCTCAAACACGTCTCTGTCCAGAAGCTCGGCGTCTTCTTGTTTCAGCTTGTCCGGCCGCTGGCCCTCTTTCTTCACAAACTCGGTGAGGTAGCTGGTATCCTTCTCGAACTCATCTTTATCCAGCAGCTGGGCGTCGGAGCGTTTCATCTTATCGGTTCTCTCCCCCTCCTTCTTCTTGTACATCTCCCTGTACTCAGTGTTGTACGGGTCATCTTCACTGTCCCAGCCGTTGAACCCCCCCAGCAGCGCCCCCACCCGGTCCTGCTGAATGTGCTGCGACTTGCGCCGGCGTGGGATGTAGTCCACAGGACTCTTGGGAGCATCTTCAACCCGGATCGAGGCGGCGCCGGCGGACAGGGAGCCATCCCCTGCCGCCCCCGCCCCCGCCACCCCATCCTCACTGCTCATGCCGTTGAACCCTCCCAGCAGCGCCCCCATCCGGTCCTGCTGACCGTACTGCGACTTGCGCCGGCGCGGGATGAAGTCCACAGGACTCTTGGGAGCATCTTCAACCCGGGTCGAGGCGGCTCTGACCGACGGTAGACCGTCTCCAGCCGCCCCCGCCCCCGCCTCCGACACCTGGGCGGCCGCCTCTCTAATCTGCAGCGGCGGGAGCGGCGGGGGCGGTGGCGGGCCCGGATTACCGGCCGTGTTCTCCACCTCCGCCGGCTGTTGGATCACCATCACCTCAGTGATGGCGTCCCCGCTGGCCCGGCGGCGGCGGCCACTCTCCGGTGCCCGGCCTGGTCGCGCCGTCCGTCGACGCGCCGCCGGCACCGGGATTCGGGAGACACCTGGCTGGAGCGGGGCCGGCAAGCTCTGCCGCCGCCCAGGATGGTTCGTCCCGGGTCTCTTGGGCCGCTCCATCCGCGCGTACTCTAGCAGAGCCCGCGGCGGCACTGGAGGAAGAGGAGGCAGCCTGGCCGGAGCCGCCCGCTCGGAACTCATCTGTTGCCCGCCGGTCGTCGGCTGCGGGGCGGCCGGCGTGGACGGGGCAGTTGCCACCAGCCTTCCGTTATCGATGAAGATCACTCCGGACGTGTCCGACTCGGGGGAGCGGCGTCCCCCAGCGATGGTGTGCCGCCGCGTCGCACTACGCCTCGGCCGCCGAGGGCGCCGCTCTGCCGCAAGACTGTCCTCGTCCGAGGAGCCGGCCGTCGGCGCGGGCCGCGCGTGCGGCGACCTGTGGCGCCGGCTGCGCGCCACCCGCCGCGTTCCCGGCCGCTCGTAGTCGCCATAGTCGTGCTCGCACCGGTCATAGTCGCCGTGATAGCCGCGGTCGCTGTGCTGCGTCCGATAGTCGGGTCGGTGGTGACCGTGGTGATCCAGCTCACCGCGCTGATCGCTGAAGAAGACGTGCCGGCTGAAGTCGGGGTCGTACCGGCCGTCGTCCTGCTGGCCGTCGTGACCGGCGTGACTGTCGTACTCCTCGTGACTGTCGTAGCTGGCCTGGTCGCTGTGGTACAGCGGCGAGGACGGGGAGGACACGGGAAATGATCCGGCGCCAGGCTGCCGGTCGAGGGCCGGGTGCTGATGCAGCTCCGGCTCAGACATGGCCGAGAGGCGCGGCGACCAGTGGCGGTAATGTTTCCTCACGTGCAGCTCAGTCCAGGCGGCCGCTTCGCGGTCGATGCCGGCTGAAACACAGGCCCCAGTGAGAGGCACGCTCCCCTCCCCGAGCGTCGCCCCTTCATCCGTATGCATAGCCTGAAGCGGAGAGGACAGCAGTCGGCAGCAGCGCGCGCCACAGCCGCTCTGTTACTCATCGGGCATGCATTTTAAAGTGCGGGACGGTGCACTGAAACGATCAGGGACCTGTCGGTGTAGTCGGTCGACACAAATGATCCCAGGGGGAAACGGGACGTTCGTGTTTGAATATAGTGGAGCTCTTTTGTCTGAAGTCAGTGCACGTCGATAAGAGGCCTCAGGGAGAGGAGCAATATTTATCTGCCGAAGATTGGTGCAGAGGGTAGTGAAGCTGAAATTGGCAGAAAAGCAATGGAATATATCATCCTAATATTGTCAGAGGCAATAAAATGGAACGTCAGTAAAACCCAATTAATGTCCCATCCAATCCCATGCAAATAAAGCACACGGTCATCACTTATTCCATACCGCCCCGCTGACTAAAGTAATCACCCCCTATTATTCAGCCCAATGTCTCGGTGATGAAATAAGCTACTAAGTACTAAACATAGCCACGGAGTCAGCGCAGTTATGCGGTAAGCATGGACAAGAATTATTTAAATAAGCATGCTCACTGGAAACGTTATTTAATAGCATTACATAATAAGTAGCACATTATTCACGCAGACGGTTAAGGTAAATATCCACATTATTCGAGCAGACAGTTAAGCTAAATACCATCAGACTTCGGTAAAGACTAGTCTAGACTAGACAAGTCTAGACTAGACAAATATAGACTAGACAAGTCTAGACTAGACAAGTCTAGACTAGGCAAGTCTAGACTAGACAAGTCTAGACTAGACAAGTCTAGACTAGACAAGTCTAGACTAGACAAGTCTAGACTAGACAAGTCTAGACTAGACAAGTCTAGACTAGACAAGTCTAGACTAGACAAGTCTAGACTAGACAAGTCTAGACTAGACAAGTCTAGACTGGAATAGTCTAGACTAGACTAGTCTAGAATATACTAGACTAGACTAGAATAGACTAGACTAGACTAGACTAGACTAGACTAGACTAGACTAGACTAGAGCTAGCATTGTGCAACCAGCCTCCATCCCGAATTCAATAATTAAGTCGAATTCAGAACAGCATGCGGGGAGTATGGGGCCAGTTATCTATATTTACATGGTATGACAAAATATTCTGTAGAGCTGAAAATAAAATACCTACATGAGAGCATACCCATGAGGTCGACTACCGGACCAGCGGACCAGGGACCAGCGGACCAGCAGACCAGCGGACCAGTGTATTGCGGACCAGCGATTATCCTCGGCCTACTCACAGGCGTTGTTGACCAGCGGGTAGTCGCGGTCAAGTCGGAACGTGCGGTCCCAACGGCGCCAGTAAGCGGCGTCCTCGAGCTCGTCGAGCGGGTCGTGCGGCAGAAGACGGAGCAGGTGGATCTCCGGGTCGGAGGTGTACGGCGGCATGAAGTTGCGCGCCTTCAGCTGCGACTCCTGCTTGGCCTTCACCTGGTGGCAGCACAGACAGACAGACGGACGGCGCACGTCACCATCAGGATACATTCAGCATCAGAGAACGACGCACAGCAGGCAGGTAACTGCTCCTCTGGTCAGAATGGGGCCAAGGTCACAGACATTCGGAAAGTGGCGGGATCCACAGTCACGTGCCGCTCACAGAAACACGTGTGCCTGTGATACATGGGAGTAAGAACAATACTACAGTCGCGCTATCACATGAAAGTACGCGCTGACAAATTCGCTGATTAAATCTCCAATATCGGGACAATGATCGATAGTCAGCGCAGCGCATTTAGTTTACGCTGGATAATTCCGAGTGAGCATAGCAACAGGCAGATTGGCAAACGTTTTGCCACCGGCTTTGCCTCCTCGGATATCGTAACGATTAGAGGCCTGTGAGCCTCTCATCCGCGGCAATACGTATGGCCTGAGTTGTTGCTGCAAAACATTGCCTTAGCTAGTCCTACAATATTCGTTTTAATTGAGCACTGCCGTTGGAACGACGAGTGGTCTGTGGCTTATGCAAACAGAACTGCAGAACGAACTTCAAAGGTACGCAGTCATTAAAATCTTGTTTTGTTTGAGTTTGACGTTCATTTTGTGGTCTATCAAGTTGGTGCAAAACATTCTTTCTAAGTTCATTTTCTGCGATGTAAGGTCACATGATATGTTGCAGAAGTCAGACGCCACCATTCGGGCCTCTGGGAGGTGACGCACTTATTAAAAATCGTAGAATGATGAGAAACGTTTACATGTTTTCCATATTTCGAAGATTTCCACTGGGCCGTTGCTCGGAAAGCATACTGGTTCGATCCACAGGATTAATGTTAATTGGTGGCTCATCAAAGGCTCCCATTAAGGATCAGTCATTAACCCCCAACCGTGCCGGGGGGGGGCGTTTAGACGCCCCCCTAAGGTTTTTCGAGGATATCGGGAAAACGGCGACACGACAGCTGTTCGGGCATCAATTACCCACATTGTGTGAAATTATTGACCTCGGGTCATCTTAGGTCAGATCACCAGGCCAGGTCACGTGACCCAACCTCCAAAAAGTTTGCGGTCGTACCGCAGCCAGTTTTTGGCCGATCAGTTTCAAACTTACAGGATTGAATAAGGTCAGATGTACATACAATTCGTTTATCTCAGATTTTTTGTATTTATATCTGTGACCTAAGGTCGAGTAAATTTCGTGACCTCCCTATTATTATTCAATGGGGAAATGTTCAAATGCTTCCTATTCCGAGGACACGCATATCAGTCCAATTCCTTCTGGATCATGTTATCATAGGCCATTCTTGATGATCCAGGTGAAATTTGTGTTCAGTGACCCCTACAGGGTCAGCCGAGGTCATCTGAGGTCACCAATACTTGTTTGTCAATAACTCTCGACAGAACACGGATAGAGAGGTAAAACTGGCACCAATGTGTTTGTCTCGTCGATACACGTCTCCCAACATGCAACATGGCCTAATTGGGTCACCACTTGACCTTGACCTGAGGTCAAGTTTCTAAGTTGACCTAAACTGGTCAAAATGAATATGAGTCGAAGTGCTTTGACGAGACAAACACGATGGCGTCAAAATTAACACCTTATGTTTATTAGGTAAAAGGATATTTGCGAGAAAAAAGCACTTTGCCAACAATAACCTTTTTGGCCTTTGATGGCTGATGCTCTCTGGGTCTGGAGCCCTAAACTATTGACCA
>JAXIVJ010017724.1:5000-25325 GCA_036785665.1 Chirona hameri | reverse complement strand
AAATGCTTTGAGAAGTGATGCATGTGTTAGTGGTGCGAAATTATATCTAGATGCAATTCCTCAAAATGCGAACGATGCTAAGATGTTAGCTTTCATAAAATTGATGGCAATGTTGTATGATGAAGATTAGGCAACTCATTTTGTTAGTCGCTTCCCTTTTTGCCACAAAATAGATAATAAATTCGTTATCAAAATCGTTAAGTCGTTATCAAGCTCCGTAAAACAAATACATAGGTATTCTATCAGTGTAACTTGGTTACGCTTTGCCAGCATTACCGTGACGATGATCGATGGGTAATTCAATTGATTTGCGATGTACAGCATGGTTATCTAGTTAGGGGAGAGTGCCCATAATGCGCTCCACATAAGGAAGAATGCTGACTATGAAATAACGTAACCAGGGGCGCAGCCAGCGGGGGGGGGGGGCAAGGGAGGCAATTGCTCCCCCCCCCCTTCGGGTCACAGGGGCCCCGCCGAGATTGGCCCAGATACCATTTTCATTAGCTAAATGGCTTTCAAAAAGTCACAGAGGATCCCTCAAACTAGGCAAGGGTCACTCTGGTGCATGTCAAGGGCCCTCAGAGACACTGAAGGGCTTTCGAAGCCGGCCCAGGGGACCTTTTGGGCATGTCCAGGGGCACATTGAGCACCCTGAGGGGCCCAAAAACTGTCCAGGGGCCTCTCGAGCATGTCCAGGGGCTCATTGAGCGCACTTAAGGGCGCAAAAACATGCCCAGGGACCTGTCGTGCATGCCCTAGGGCCCATTGAGCCCACTCAGGGCCCCAAAAACCTGCCAAGGGGCCTCTAGAGCATGTGTACTTGTCCAGGAGCCAATTGAGCCCACCCACGGTCCAACAAACATGCCCAGTGGCCTCTCGAGCATGTCCAGGGGCCTATTTAGTATGTTCAGGGACCTCTTGAGCCTGGCCAGGGCCATTATAGTATGTTTTGGGGCCTCTTGAACCTGCCCAGGGGCCAATTATAGTTTTCCAAGAGGCCCATCGAGTCTGTTCAGGGGCCTCTCGAACCTGCCCAGGGGCCATTAGAGCCTGCCCAGAGGCCTCTCGAGCTTGCCCAGAGGCTGATGTAGTCTGTACAGGGGCCTCTCGAACCTGCCCAGGGGCCTCTCGAGCTTTCCCAGGGGCCCATTGAGTCTGTTCAAGGGACTCTTGAACCTGCCTAGGGGCCATTAGAGTCTGTTCAGGGGCCTCTCGAGCTTTCCCAATGGTCCATTGATCCTGTTCAGGAGTCACTCGAACCGCCCAGGAGCTATTAGAGTCTGCTCAGGAGTCTCTCGGCTTGCCAAGGGGTCATTGAGTATGTTCAGGGACTTCTCGAGCTTATCCAGATGGCCATTGAGTCTGTGAACGGGGCCCTCGAGCCTGCCCAGGGGTTGCTAGCCGTCGCCTGGGGCGCCTGCTATAGCTGGAGCTCATGCTAGTCGTGGTCGGCGCGGTCATAATGAGCGTTAGTGTGCTGTACTCTGACCCACCTGGTGCAATGTTTTCTTGGGTTTAAAATGGTAATTTGATAAGTCGGATGCGTTTTTGAATTCGGGGGGGGGGGTGGTAGTATAAAACAATTTTTAAAAAAATATTCCTCTCAGGGGAGTGTGTGCTACAATATTTGTCAGCCAGGGTCGTCGCCGACGGGAGGGTCGGGGGGAGGTCTGGGCAAACTCCCCCACTTTTAGAAAGCGAGGGAGGGGGGTCGACCCACACACACACACCTAATTTTTGTTTGCGGAAAAAAAATAAAATGTATCGTACAAATTTCCTTTACAGTGCAGTCAAAATCCAGCTATTTAGTGTCAAAAACGGGAAAATTCGCGTTGCTTCGCGGCATGATCAGGATTTGCAATACAAAAAGTCACACTGGACGCCGGAGGGGGGAAGAGACCCATGGATGGATGTATATATAGAGGACGTAGTGAGGAGTGTCCTCGCCGGGGTTACAAAAACCAGTGGTAGCAACTTGAGTAAAGGAGAGGAACAGGCATTTTTAGATTTATTAAAGGATAAAGATATTGCGATTAGACCAGCGGACAAAGGATCAGGGGTAGTAGTTTTAAACACAAAACATTATTTTTAAGGACTTCAGAAAGAGGTTAACGACCCCTCAACCTACTAATCCACGGAGAAAGATCACACAAGATAGTTTATAAAAAGATTAAAACTCTGGCAGATAAATTATTTAGAAAAGGCTACATTGGGAAACATCTGCACAAATACCTTATCCCAACACGTCCCAGGACAGGATACCTACAAGGAAACCCTAAACTGCATAAGAAGGGTCATCCACTGCGCGCCATAGTAAGCGGGTGCGGCCACGGAGAAAGATCACACACATTAGTTTATAGAAAGGTTAAAACTCTGACAGATAAATTATTTAAAAAAGACTACATTGGGAAACATGTGCACAAATACCTTATCCCAACACGTCCCAGCCAGGATACCTACAAGGAAACCCTAAACTGCATAAGAAGGGTCATCCACTGCGCGCCATAGTAAGCAGGTGCGGCCACGCCACGGAAGGTTTAGCGGAAATAACAGAGAAAGAACTAGGTGCTCACGTTGAGAGTCAGGCTTCTTTTGTAAAAGACACAACAGATTTTATCAATAAAATTAAGGACGTTAAACTACCAGTCTTATCTGGAACTGAGCCAATTTTGTTCTGTATGGACGTTAACAAGCTCTATCCTAGCGTTCCGAGAGAAGAAGGCATCGCTGCATGCAAAGAGGCCTTAGATTTAAGGCCAGACCCGGATATCCCAACAAGAGAAGTAATAGAAATGATGAAGTTAGTTCTTGACAACAATAATTTCAACGTGAATAATTCAAAACACTATACTCAGGTTAATGGCACTGCGATTGGGTCAAAATTAGGTAGAAATTATGTTTGTACATATCTGTGCAAATGGGAGCAAATGTGTTAAGTTCTTCTGTGCTACAACCGTTCTTGTATTTACGTTACATAGATGACATATTCGGGATCTGGTTACACGGGGAGAATAAATTAAGGGAATTCCATGTTCTCGCAAATGGCATACACGAGCAAATAAAACTAGAACTACGATTTTCGACAAGAGTCGTAGAGTTTCTTGATGTGCGGTGAGTGTGAATGGTGATGGTTTATGCGCCAAGAACCTCGAGACTTCTGAAAGAACTTCTGTACAATGAGATACCGAAAAACAGTGCCGTAGAAATGGTGAAAATTTATTTCAAACCGCCTGTGACTTCATGCAATGTTTACCAATGCAATGTTTGCCAATGCTGACAGCTGAAGTATTGTCTTTGCTAATGAGAGAGAAAATGCAGTATCGAAGACACAACGAAACGAAACTCATGCTATCATCGCCCTTCTATACGTTGTGCTGTAATCTGTGAATCTTACACCGTTCCTTCTCATTTCCTTTTCTGTTTCAACCTGTCTGTTGAGCAGCGCAGCGCCCAGCTGGCAGCAGCGCGCCACAGACATGCCATTGTTCTATATCCGCCTATACGCACTCATAACGACGGGCTCTGAAAAGCCATGGGTTTACTGTGGATGTTCCCGAATACAATCTACAATCTACAGTCTACAAAATTAGGTCTGCACAGTGAACTTGGGAAAAATACGGAAGGCCGTATTTTGGAAAATATTTTGGGGGGAATTTTTTGGTAACCACCAATGAATTCCCCGCCCTTGCAATCCCCAGTGCACAACTTTTCAAGAAAATTAAGAAAGGTCAGACGGCACCCACCGGTTGTCTTACTGGAGAATGCCCCACATGTGATCTTAGGTCAGATCACGTGATTTTATCATGTGGCCATTTAAAACTCGGAATTTGTTTCTTGCCAGAATCGACTTCGATATATTGGCCTTCGACGGTAAGAAATTGGAGATAGGTTTTAACTACATATATACATTTTTTTATGGGGGGAAATCATGGTCTTTGTTAATAACTTTGCACATAATTATTGTGCTAGAGAGCTTAACTCAACGGCATTATATCTGTCTCGTCGAGCTGCATTCAATTGGAGATAGGTTAGCATGACCCCCGCAGGTCACTCCATGACCTCAAGGTCACGTCCCCTGAGGTTGATTTCCCAAATGACCTAGCTTGATTACACAATAGATCATTTGTTGACATTTTTCGTTTTATTGCGCACAATTGAACTTTTTTCTCTCTGGAAGACACTTTTAGCTATTTGTATAACATTCTCGGTCTGGAAATAGATAGGAGAAAAATTGATATCTTGAGGACCCACAGACGCCTCTATCGGCGACATATTTAATTATGTCATCATGTGATCTTGATCACTGAGCGAAATAGGTTGGCACGTGATTCAAAGGGCCTGCCCCCTCCTAGTCCACCTAAGAAAAATCACGAATTTTAACTGAGAACATAACGAAATCACGTGGCCTGACCTGAGGTCACATGCCAAAATGTAGACACTTTTGCATTCGAGTTCTCACACAAGATTACATTACATTAATGTATGGTTCATGGCGATTCTGATGATACATAGTTTTATATCATTCTAATTATTTATGGGATATATCCCGATATATATCGCCCGAAGAAAATTAAACTTTGTGCGACATTAAAGAGATGCCTGAGGCTACAACTCGAAAACCGTTCGACGGACGCGGCTGAAAATGTTACAGCGTGAATGTACGGCCCAGATAAGCCCCGACACCTAGTAGTTCAATCGAAATGCGAGAAGTAAAATGTCGAAATGAACAAAAATAATTATTGATAAAAAATGGCTTGATTTATCTAAGCATTAATGTATACGATGAAGCATGCAGCGCTCAGGACGTACTCCCTTTTGGCGAATTCGAGAAAGGAGATCAATGACAAATGTAATACAACTTATTTTGCATGTAGTTTGTCCCAGGGAAGGAACAGATACCGCTCGGTTACCGCCGATTAAGGCGTTTTACTGGTTTAGATGGGAGATATTGCCCGCTGAAAATTTGAGTTTTGCTTGACATTACAAAGTTGCCCGAGGCTGTAACTCGAAAACCATTTTACAGACGAGGCTGAAAAAGTGCACAGCATGAATCAACAGCCCAGATAACCCCATACACGTAATTTTATCGAAATATGAGTGTGTTATTTGGAGATTGTTTTGGTCCATCTGTTCTGGAATGCCCAATTGCCCCCACCTCCCAACGAAAAATCGGTAAGCAAATGCATATCCACCCCCCCCCCCCCCCCCCCCACCGTTCCGGGAGGTTGTGATTTTGGTTCCGGGAAGGCGAGATTTACCCCCCTCCCCCGCTCAACGAAACTTTCGTGCTGACGACCCGATCCCCCCCCCCCCCTCCCCCGCTCAGACATTTCCCGCTGACGATCCGACGCCCCCCCCCCCCCCCCCCACCCCCGCTCAACGACTCTGCGCTGACGACCCGACGCCTCCGCCCCCACCCCCCAGTCAACAACTTTTCGCTGACGAAACGGAACGAAATTTCCCCCCCCCCCAAACTCGAAACCTAGATCCGCCACTGCATGTACGTACTGTGTTGCCTCCTTAATCCGAATTGAAGAAGATACAGGATATTATTTTGATTAACCCGCAACCTGCTGGAGGTAGCAGAATCTTCCCCCACCCCTCCCTGATTTTCTCAATAACTTGAAAACAATGATAGATATCGACGTCAACCTTTCAGAACCTTGCGCTGCATAAATTATGTCTTATCACAACATTTCAATGAAAATGGTGGGGCACTTTGGGAGATAATGATGTTTTAATCATGTCATGTCAAGCCATTTTTGATGGGAAAACAATAAATGTTTGAAAAATCATAGAAAATCGAGTTTTGAAGCAAATTTAAGAGAGAAAAAACGCCGAACGAAAGGAGAAGACATTATATTGAATATGGCTATCGCGGATTTGCAAAATTTTGAGTTTTTGACTTTCAAAAATAAGCATATTTTTTCGTTATTGTTAATTATTTGACATTGTTTTACAACATACAACATACTGTACTGTTTGAATTGTGTGCCCCCCCCCCCCGGCTACGAGGGCCCTCTGATCCTATTTGGCCCCCTGGGAGAAATGCAGCCTACGCCCCTGCTCCCATTACCTACGCTGTGTCATGCATACTTGTATAATTAATCATCACCACTTTATCATCACTCTCATTTAGGTGAGGTAACCAGGTATATTCAATTAACTAATTAAATTAATGGCAGTTAAATATTCATAAACATTGAATGGACTTGTACGTAAAAACGCGCGTACGTCTACTTAACGTTTGCCTTGTTCACAAATCCCCTACCTCGCGCTTATGATGAGTGACAATAGCAATACTTAGTTCCAAGAATAAAATACCTACTGAGAAGTAATAACAAAGTAATAAATAGCATAGATTACATACTGAGAATAAAGGTCGAATAGCATCAGTCATACATTCAGAAAAGAAGAAATTCGGGAACTTGAACAGGACAAAATTGCGCGTCTTCGGCGCGCATTTTAAGGCTTTAAACATTTCGGTGCCCGTTCTTCTCATCATATCTGCTTCTGCGTGACAGATAAAATTAAATGCAACTTTTGTGATTCATCAGACAAGTACAGTGCATGTGCCGTACGCGAAACCCGAAAGTACATCAAGATTTGGCAAGTGGATGTCCAGCCTATCATCGCAAAAAAAATGTGTGGTCCCCTAGTCAAAATATCGTACAGGAGGCCCTGCCCCATGCCGACCTGAGATGGCCGTTTACCACTTTGAGATGACCCTCAATCGATCTAAAGGGGCGCTTTCCGGCCTGAGAGCTGTAAGTCGGTAATAGAAGAACAATGAACATCCGCTTCTTTGAGAGGATCATCGATCGACCTGAGAGGGCCATCGTCCGGTCTGAGAGGCCCCTTGCCAGGTGTGGAAGGGCTTTACCTATATGCTAGTCTGAGAGGGTTAGAGGGTCCTTACGAGGCCTGAGAGAAGGAGTCTGAGAGGGCCTTTGCAATACCTGAGAAATCCCTAGGCGTATGTGGTTTGAATGTCGTGTGAGTCATGTCTGTATGGTCGACTGATAGTTGAATGTGTGCAGGCGACCGGTGCCGGACCCGGCGGTGGACTCGGCGCTTAGGCGTCGGATGACGGCCCTGGGTTCGGCGTCGGATGACGGGCGGCCAAGGGTCGGCCCAACGGTCGCGGAGGGGTGGCCAGATGTAGCCGTATGAATCGGCGTCAGTTAGTTTGAGACGTTGGAATACAGAGGGTGTGCTGAGAGAGCAGGAGTTTACTATGCCAGGGGAGAACTTTGAGCACGGTGACGAAGTGGTGGTGAACGAGGGTGGAGCGGCAGGTGCGGGAGGTGGCGCCGACAGGCGAGGAGACAGAGGAGCAGAGGGACCGGCTATGAAAACAACGCCGGCATTCGACGCTCGGTCGATTCCGGAGTTGGACGGATCGACCAACGTCGTCGAGTGGTTGGAGCCGGCAGCCCTGCTGTGCCGGCTGCGCTCAGTGTCGCTAATGGCAGTGCTGCCGACTCGACTGCGCGGCGGCGCCTTCGCCGTGAGGTCGCGAATGACGCCGGCAACGCGCTACCAGCTGTCGAGTGTGAAGGCCAAGCTGTTCAAGGCCTTCGCTTTGGACCCGTTCTCCGCTCAGGCGGAGATGATCCGACGACGCCTACGGCCCGGAGAAACGACGGACGTCTACCTGGCGGTGCTGCAACAACTCGCCGAGCTGTGGGCGGATTATCAGAGGGGACGATCACCATCTGCTTTGTAAACGGACTGCCCGAAGCTGCGCGATCGGCGATGCGCGACGGCATCGACGACGAGGCTTTCGACCTGGAGCGTATCCTGGACCGAGCACGGTCGGTGTTGTCCAGGGCGGCGGTGACGGGTGCAGAGCCGGTGGTAGCTGCGACGGTGGCGGCGGTGCGCGAGCCCCCGCCCCAACGGAGCGGTGGCGTCAGAGGAGTGGCCCGTCAGCCGGGTCCGGTGCAGTGCTGGTTGTGCGGCCGGCTGGGACACATCGCCCGAATGTGCCCAAACGGCCGCGGCGGAGGAGTTGCATCAGCGCAAGCGGCTCCTCCGCCGCCCACTGTGCCGGGAGCGGAGCACCAGTAGTGACGATAACGGTCAACGGGCGGCTGTGCCACGCGCTGGTGGACACGGGTTGCGAGGAGACTGTTGTTTACGTCAGATTTACGCCTCAGTGGGAGACATGCGAGGCGGACACGATGGCGGTAAACGGCAATGCTGTGCGGTGTTGTGGGAGGGCAGATGTGTGCCTGGAAGCGCAAGGCCGCCGGGCTGCGGTACGCGCAGTGATGGTACGGGAAAGACTGATGCGCGTAGACGTGTTGCTAGGGATGACTGGTGTGGAGGCGCTGGGTGGAATGTTCGTTCGTTCGGGGAAGTGCGGTTCGGTGGTGATGGTGTTCGGGGTAGTACAGGCGGCGCTCAGGCCGTGGCGGTTCAGGTGAGATAACCTGAGGGTAGGCGGATAGAGACGGCCGATTTCGTGGCGGAATTCGGCGGGGGCAAGTGGCAGGTACGGTGGAAATGGGCGAACGGGGAGGGGCCCCGGTGGTTGAGGAACACGGTGTCGCAGTATGCCGTGCCGAAGAGGGGGCGCGGGAACAGTTTGATGCGGAGCTGAGGCTGAGGATTGGAGAGGGGTGACTGCAGCCGTACGATGAGCGGGAGCACGGGCCGGCGCGGGGGCTGATGCCGTTCATGGCGGTGGTTCAGACGGCCAAGGACAAGGTGAGGCCGGTCCTGGACTACCGCGAGCTGAACGACCACCTGGCGCCGCACACCGCGGACGCTGTCTTTGTCATCAGTCTTAAATCGCTGCATAATATCATGTTCAGTATGCGAAATTCTTCTGCACGCGGCGATGATGGAATTTGCATTCGCGTCTTGAAACTTGCATTTAATACCATTGGCCATGTACTGCTCCATATCATTAACCTTTGCATCACCACCTCCGACATCCCCGTCCTCTGGAAACACTCAATCGTCCACCCGATTTACAAGTCGGGCGATCCCTCTGACCCCTCAAACTTCCGTCCCATTTCTATACTTCCGGTTATTTCCAAAATAGTTGAGCGGGCGGTCCAACGTCAGCTCTACTACTACCTATCCGCTAACCACCTACTCTCACCCACCCAGCACGGGTTTCGCCCGCGGCATTCCACTGAGACGGCTCTCACCTGCATTTCTGATGAAATATTTTTGGCTTTTGACACTGGCAAAATTTCACTTCTTTGTCTCATAGATTTAAGTAAATGTTTTGATGTCATTGACCACGACAAACTTCTCTTCAAGCTCCAGACTCTCGGCATTAATACTACTTGGTTTCAAAACTATTTAAATGGTCATACCCAGAGTGTTAGCTATACCGGCTCAGACGGAAAATTCCAAATTTCTTGCCCTCGAGCTATCAATCAGGGAGTATTCCAAGGTTCGTCCCTCGGCCCTATCCTCTTTTGCGCTTTTGCCAATGACCTGAGTCTCCATGTAGCCGATGCATTCGTAGTGCAGTACGCTGACGACACTCAGGTCTTAGTTTCAGAACCCAAATCTTGCCTGCCAGCGCTTATCGCTCGCATGGAATCTGCTCTATCTTCTCTTGGCGGCTATTTTCACAGCAACGGCCTCAAAGTTAACGTAACCAAGTTCGAGCTTCTCACACTCGGAACCCGACAAAATTTGCGCTCACTTCCGTCCTTTACGGTTAACTTCCGCGGTACTTCCCTGACCCCCACTACTCAAGTAAAAAACCTTGGAGTTATCTTTGATCAGCATCTCTCGTGGGACCCTCATGTGACTGCCGTCTCACGTAAATGCTGCGACATCCTGACTGGCCTGTCCCACCTCAGACACTACCTTCCACCCGAAACCCTCCCGGAAATCGTCAACGCCCTCGTGATCTCCCACATCCGATACTGTCTGGTTGTTTACGGCAACGGCTCCGCCAAAAATCACCTTCGCATCGAGAAGGTTATTAACTTTGTGGCTCGAGTTATTTGGGGAAAACGTAAATATGACCACGTATCGGGTGTGCGTGATTCACTTCGGTGGCTTGACGCTCCTAGTCTCTCCCACTATCAAACCCTGTGCCTGCTCCAGAAAATCCGTAGTACCGGCCAGCCGGAATCACTCGCAGACCTGTTTACTGCCAATCGTGAACGGCCCGATCGCGGTAGGTGTACTAGGCAGGACGATCAGCTGTTTGTGCCTGGGGCGCGTACTGAGGCCGGGAAAAGGAGATTCGGGTATCGAGCCGCCCACATGATGAACTCACTGCCTCCGGATTTCCCTACGATGTCTGTGGGACGGTTTAGGAGGGCGCTCAAGGTCGAGCTGCTCACATCGAACCATGTTACCTGATCTGACTGTGATGAATGTCGTACGCTGTGCTGTGTGTCATGTGTCATGTCTAGATTAGTTCATTTTAAAAGAGTGATTTATTTTTATCCGTTTGTTCGCCCTATTTACAACTGACTGAAAACCGTAATAGCCACTGTTTTTGTGGATGGTTTGCATTTGGTACAATACAATACAATACAATGCTGACGTGCGGACGCTGACGCTCGCGTGTGTTGCGAGCAGCTTCGCAAGTGGCGGCGCCACGGAGACAACGCCGCCGTCCTCGACCTGAAGAAGGCGTTCCTACAGCTCCACGTTGCTCCGGAGCAATGGCCTTTTCAGACAGTGCTCGTGGGTGGTCGGCAATACTGTCTCACTCAGTTGGGTTTTGGACTCAGGGTCTCCCCCCTGATCATGCGGGTGGGTGCGGGAAGTGCTCGACCAGGACTCGAACTTGGCGACGGCCGTGCTGCCTTACGCTGACGAGATGCCGGTCAACGAGACAATCGTCTCGTCCGCGGAGGTGGCGCGTCACTTCGCTAGGTTCGGGCTCGCCTGCATGCCTCCCGAGCGTGCCGCAGATGGAGCGAGACTGTGGGGATTGCGGATGGGGAAGGACGCGGGCGGCGTCTTGCGATGGGCGCGGGATGGGGAAACACCACCGGCGCGACCACCTGACGTGCTGACCAGACGGTCAGTGTTCGCATGGACGGGGCACTCACCTCACACATGCCCGTCGCGGGGTGGCTGCGTCCGGCCGTCGCGTGGCTGAAGAGGTCGGCGAATAAGGCGAGCGAGGACTGGGACACGCCTATTCGTGACGAAGACTTGCGCAAGCAGGTCGACGAGGTGGCTCGACGGGTGGGGGAGGTCGACCCCTCGCGAGGACAATGGAGCGTCACGGGTGACGCTGTCGTGGTCTGGACGGACGCCAGCGCTATCGCTTGGGGCGTGGTGCTGGTTGATCCGGCCACTGACGCAGTCGTGGAAGACGCCGCGTGGCTACGCACGGAAGCGGACTCCGACATGTATATCAATATGTCGGAGTTAGACGCCGCGGTGAACGGCGTGAACATGGCTTTGGCGTGGGGATTCCGGTGACTGGACGTGCGCACGGACTCCGTCACAGTCCAGCGATGGCTGAACGACGCGCTGTCCGGAAAAGCAAGACTGCGCACCAAGGCGCACCCGAGATGCTGATCCGACGGCGCGTAGCTGTGTTTCGACAGCTGGTGACGGAGTACGAGCTGGACGTGTCAGTGACGCTGGTGCCGTCGGCTGCTAATCGCGCTGACGAGCTGACGCGTGTCTCCAAGGAGTGGCTGCGGCCCAAACAGCCCGAGACGCCATTGGTGGCCGCCGTCAGAAGGACGGTCACGGCGAGCGACATTGGAGCTGTCCATGAGAACATCCGACACCAGGGGGTGAGGCGCACTCTCTGGTACGCTCATCGTGAGCTTGGCACCACTCAGGTGACAAAATCTGCGATGCGTGCCATCGTCAGGAGTTGTCAGGTGTGCGCCTCAATCGACACGGCTCCGGAACTATGGAAGCACGGTTCGCTGGAGGTCGTGCGCACATAGGACCGCCTGGCGATGGACGTGACGCACTTCCGTGGTCACCTGAATCTGACGCTGGTGGCCTGTGGTCCATAACGTTATGCCATCTGGCGTCAGATTGGACGGTCCGAGGCAGGGGAGATTGTCAGACAGCTGGAGAGCATCTTTTTGGAGAGGGGAGCCCCAGCTGAGATTCTGACGGACAACGCCACCGAGTTCCGTGGACGGGCGATGATGGCGCTTGCGGCACGATGGGACATTATAATGATGTTCCGTGCGGCGTACGAGCCTGGCGGGAACGGTATTGTAGAGCGGCATCACCGGACCATCAAGGTGATGGCCACCCGCCAGGCATGCGCGGTGTCAGAGGCTGTGCATCGATACAATGTCACGCCCAAGGACGGACGTGAGGCCGCGACGGCTCCGATCAACGGGGTGTTCCGCCATGCTGGAGGAGATCTGGGTGTGTTCCCGCAGGCAAGGGAAGAAGAAGGCTCAGGGCTGTTACCCGCACCACGTCCTCCGGGCGTGTTCCGCATCGGCGACACGGTGTGGGTGCGGAAGCGGGGGACCGCTGCACCTCCAAGTCTGCGGAGGGAGTAATTACCAAAGTGGTCTCCTCCCAGACTGTTGGGGTGGGCGGTGACCCACGGCATGTCCGCAACCTTCGCCATCGTACGGAAGTTGCGGCAGACTCCATACCATCGGGATCACCGTCGACCGCGGCGACCACCAACGATGATGATGATGTGGTGTGCCCAGTACCGATCGCGCGTGTTCCAGGGCAGTTGGCGATCGATGGACCCCCGGCAGGCCACCTGATGACCTTGTTATCGAGGCGCCACCCGACGCGTCCACGGGACCCGTGACATGTGAGACGAATGACACTCTCTCGAGTGAAACTATCGAGGCGAGTGATGTGGCCGAGACGGATGAGACGGACGAGGAGTGTACCGACGCTCGCACAGGAATCCCCTGGAACCTGGCGTGGGGCGAGGGGCGAGTAGAGCTACCTTCCTTCCGGACGGAGGGAGATACGAGTGGCGAGCATGAGCATGTCTCGACCGTCTCTCCGTCACAGCTCCACGAGGACGTTGCGGATCAGCCCGGTCCTTCAAAGGGAGGCGACGAGCCTAGGCGTAGCTCGAGGGTGCGGCGTCCTGTGTCGCGCTATGGGAATCCGGTGGATGGTGATGATGTGTGATTGTTTTCTTTAAAAACAGGGGGTGATGTGGTTTGAATGTCGTGTGAAACATGCCTTGGATGTGTGCAAGCGACCGGTGCCGGACCCGGCGGCGGATCGGCGCTTAGGTGTCGGATGACGGCCCTGGGTTCGGCGTCGGATGACGGGCGACCAAGAGTCGGCCCAGCGGTCGCGGAGGGGTGGTCAGATGTAGCCATATGAGTCGGCGTCAGTTGGTTTGAGATGTTGGAATACAGAGGGTGTGCTGAGAGAGCAGGAGTTTTCTACAGCTTATCCAAGAGGGCTATTGTCAGGCCCGAGGGGGCCTGTGCCAGTTTGAGATTCTGAGATTTTCGGCCATTCTGAAAGCCATTGGTCGGTCGGAGGCTCGGCCAAAACTTTGGTTTGAGGCGCCGTCCGACACAAGGCCAAAACTCGTGTGGCTTTATTTTTGCACTAAGAACGGATTTAAAACAAATTTGTTGTACATATTCCTTACATTTTCTTTTACAATTATGCAATGCGTTATGTTCGGCCGATTTCAGTCGTTTTGGTAAAACCGTGGCGCTGATATAGGTCCCCTTGGACCCGTCCCTGTTCAGCGTTCGCCCCCCCCCCCCCCCCACACACAATAATTTATAAAAATCGACACCGCTGGCTCTTACCTACATTTTGCAGTTTTAACACGTGCACAAACAGCGGGCCGGGAACCCACCTGATGCTTTTCTCGGACACAGCGCGGAAAACGGCGGCGTAGAGCGCGAATATTTTTAGCATAGCTGTTCGTCCATCAATTACCTACCAACATTTTGTGAAATTTTTCACCTTAAGGTTTGGTAAGCTGATTTTGATGTTTGTATTAAAAACGGAGCCTTTTTCGTTTTCTAGACGACTTTTTGTCATTTGGCATCTAGCCTACCTCGGGTCATTTTAAGTAAGGTCACTAGATCGCGCCAAGTCCAAGTGACCTCACTGGTACTGTATTTGACCAGTGGCAGACTTTTGAAGGATTTAGTCTGGTCATATAAGTAGGTACGTACTTACCCACTTACTGCAGATACACGAGAACTAAAAGATTCTAGTCCTTGGCTGCGGGAGCTGTAGCAAAGCTTGTAACAGGCTTGTATGGAGCAGCATTGACCGCTCCCTATGTCATGTCTTATTCCTTATGCGATAAAATAAAAGGTTTTGAATGTTGACTTTGGCCTCGCATAAACAGACAACTTAAATAGATAAATAGATTATATAGCACGTCTATACATATATAGAGCCTATCTGGCGGTGTGTTACACGCTGCTCAGGGACAGGTCTGACCGGCAGGCATGACAGCACCGGCAGGCATGCCATATATAACTTCAGGACGCCCGTGTCCTGACCGCCAGTCGATGTCTTTGAACGATCGGCGCCTGCCGTCACGTGCAGACCGCTGTGTTAAGCATTCGACGGCTGGATATCGGCGATCGACAAATAGGTCAGGCAGGCTCCTGAACTGCCCGCTCGTCCTCGCTGAATCTGATTGCAAGTCATATGCTTAAAGGAAAATAATGACCTTTTGATTTTGTTAGCAACAGTTTTTTTGGCTACCGTTATGATATTAAAATGATGTGATCTAAATTTAAGAATTCAATACAATTATTCCCTTATTCAAAGTTGGGAGTTAAGACAAATTAAAAAGCAAGCACATATGACAGGGTTTCAGACTTTAGACCGGTTTCGCGCCCAAAACCAGCCCAAAATCAGTGTTTCTGTTTCACTACAACAAAAAAATATATCCGGATCAGTTTATCATGAGAAATTATAATCTGAAATAGAATATAGCATGGCATCTATCATTTGTTGTCATCTCGTGAAGGTATCTACCTGATCACTTCGTGTCTGCGTGCCTTGTAAAAACACCGCTTTAAAAAACGCTTTAAATCAGCAGGAAAACCAATACAATATGTAGACAAGATGGTCAGGTACAATAGCTATTGGTTTTCTAATCGATGAAGGCCTTTAAAAAAGTTTTTTTTTACAAGAGGGTGATTTTTTACAAGGTCAACAACAACACGCGAGCACGAAACCATTGATTTCACCGTCAATATAGCTCGCAGAAGATTGACCATGGCACCATTTTGTTCCTAAGGCTTTGCTCAATCGATCCATCACCAATGTGTCCATCACCATCATCACCATCACCATCACCATCCATCACCATCTCCAATGTGTACCATTTATAACCCGGATAAGTGTTGTAGCAGAATGGTTTTATGAGAAATTTTTACTAAATTGGCCTAGTTCAATATAGTTTTACTCTGGTCGGTTCGGCTAAGATCCAACGCAGCGTCTAAATAAAATGTGAGAAACTAATTGAACTCGATACGCTCTGAAAGCAAATTGAATGAACAATAGAATGAGCATAGCGCGACTCCACCAAGCATATGGTTGTGGTGCTACGGCTCTTCGAAGCTGGGCGACCAAATATTTGTTTACCCTGAAAACGCATTTTTGGGCCATTTTCGTCTTTTACGCTAAACTATTCATACTCAGAGTAAATATATTTAACTTTTGAGCATGGCAAATGAAAATCCACTTAATTTCCAACATTTTGACGCCAAGTTTGTCAAGATTGGTTCAAAACTGACGCATGCAGATTGTGTTACACCCGTGTCCGCAAAACCGGTCCAGAGTCCGAAACCCTGTCATACCGGCCAACAGCCGGCCATTTTCCAACAGCCGGCCAACAGCCGGCTCTCTCCGTCCATGAACTCCTTTCGGAGTTCATGATCGGTGTTTTCCCTCCACTAGTGAAATGCGACATATCTGGCGCTTTTGCATCAATCTGTTCAACGTTGAATACCTCTTGTTTCTCAACAAATCGCAAACACTAAATAGGTCGTCGTCCGGGGCCAAGCTAAACTGCCGATTTCAATGCACTTTTTGCAATGCTTGTTGATTGTTCATAAAAGTTTGGCACATATTCGCAAAAGATAGAGTTCATTAAAAATATTGCATACCTTCATGATAAATAGCAATGCGTAGGGAGGTTAATTTACTGAATTCGTTAGCGAGCACTTGCTGAGTACCGATCGTTATCAGTGTGGAACACTTATGAACATTAACTTGAAATGTCTTTCGGTAGGAAAGTTGCCATGCAAAATGTGATGAATTTACGATATATTTTTGTCTCGTCTGTCGATTTCAAGTAATAACTCCATTTTTGTGGGGAAATGTAATTATTTCCCTTTAAAGGGAAATATTCACTTTTTTCCGCAAAAATGGAGTAATTACTTGAAATCGAAGATGAGACCAAAATATACCTATTGTAAATGTATCACATTTTGCATATCAAAATTCCTACTAAAAGATATTTCAAGTTCAAGATGATGAGCGTTCCACGCTTATAACGGTCGGTGGTCGGTACTCACCAAGTACTGGCGGTAACGAATTCACTGTCCGAGCTAATATTAGCCTGCCTACGCAGTGTTATTTATCATCAAGGCATATAATATGTGTCATGCACTCTATCTTTTGAGAATATGTACCCAACTTCTATGAACAATGAACAAGCATTTGCAACAAAAAAAGTGGGTTGAAATTGGCAGTTTAGCTTGGCCCCGGACGGCGACCTATTTAGTGCTCTCGACTTATTTTTAATAAAATAAATAGGACATTTTTCGCATGAATTTTCAATAAACAGGTATTTAATACATTACAACGCACACATGAAACATTTATCTGAACCGTTTTCCCATAATCAATCAATAAACGTTTCAGAAAACCGTGATGCATTAGGCGGATTAACTTGCCCCGGACGGCGACCTATTTAGTGTAGGCGATTTGTTTCATTGACCATTCAGGGACGTTGTCACGCTTCTTGGCGCACTTCTTCATTTATGGCCATGTGACTTGTTTACAAATCAACATTAAAACCAGAGATATTGATGGATCATACTGTTCGTCACCATATGTAAGTACATATTTTGTTTATTTCCCAAAAAATATTTTTTGAAATAGAAAAAGTTGTAATTTTACTTTTAAATTGAGGAACGATCAATTTAATACCATCACAGACAAATGCAGATCAATAAATCAAAAGGTGAATATTTCCTTTTAATGTCCCTATCGCTTTCGCCCTCATACCGCCCAAACGCGGCTTTCACAATCGCCCAAATTTGTGGCGGTGTCTGAGCATAAACAGCCACACACCGAGGGGTAGCCGCCGCGATCAAACAGCCACACACCGAGCGGTAGACGCCGCGATCAAACAGCCACACACCGAGGGGTAGCCGCCGCGATCAAACAGCCACACACCGAGGGGTAGCCGACGCGATCAAACAGCCACACACCGAGGGGCAGCCGCCGCGATCAAATAGCCACACCGAGCGGTAGCCGCCGCGATCAGACGGCCACACACCGAGGGGTAGCCGCCGCGATCAAACGGACACACACCGAGCGGTAGCCGCCGCGATCAGACGGCCACACACCGAGGGGTAGCCGCCGCGATCAAACGGACACACCGAGGGGTAGCCGCCGCGATCAAACGGACACACATCGAGCGGTAGCCGCCGCGATCAGACGGCCACACACCGAGGGGTAGCCGCTGCGATCAAACAAACACACACCGAGGGGTAGCCGCCGCGATCAAACGGACACACACCGAGGGGTAGACGCCGCGATCAAACAGCCACACACCGAGGGGTAGCCGACGCGATCAAACAGCCACACACCGAGGGGTAGCCGCCGCGATCAAACAGCCACACACCGAGGGGTAGACGCCGCGATCAAACGGACACACACCGAGGGGTAGCCGCCGCGATCAAACAGCCACACACCGAGGGGTAGCCGCCGCGATCAAACAGCCACACACCGAGGGGTAGACGCCGCGATCAAACAGCCACACACCGAGGAGTAGCCGCCGCGATCAGACGGCCACACACCGAGGACTAGCCACCGCGATCAGACGGCCACACACCGAGGGGTAGCCGCCGCGATCAAACGGACACACACCGAGGGGTAGCCGCCGCGATCAGACGGCGACACACCGAGGGGTAGCCGCCGCGATCAAACGGACACACACCGAGCGGTAGCCGCCGCGATCAAACGGACACACACCGAGGGGTAGACGCCGCGATCAAACGGACACACACCGAGGGGTAGCCGCCGCGATCAGACGGCCACACACCGAGGGGTAGACGCCGCGATCAGACGGCCACACACCGAGCGGTAGACGCCGCGATCAAACGGACATACACCGAGGGGTAGCCGTCGCGATCAGACGGCCACACACCGAGGGGTAGCCGCCGCGATCAAACGGACACACACCCGAGCGGTAGCCGCCGCGATCAAACGGACACACACACCGAGGGGTAGACGCCGCGATCAAACGGACACACACCGAGGGGTAGCCGCCGCGATCAGACGGCCACACACCGAGGGGTAGACGCCGCGATCAGACGGCCACACACCGAGCGGTAGACGCCGCGATCAAACAGCCACACACCGAGGGGTAGCCCGCCGCGATGCAAACGGACACACACCGAGGAGTAGCCGCCGCGATCAAACGGACACACACGAGGAGTAGCCGCCGCGATCAAAACGGACACACACCGAGGGGTAGAACGCCGCGAATCCAACGGTTCGAGGTCTGATACTGTAGTTCGGCTGTCGGCGGTCCAAGACTAAGATTTGAAAACATAAATAAAACATTTAATTTGATGTACTTGTAAGCCTTCGTATGAGACAATTAAGCCTTCCTTCGTATGCGACAATTTGTTATGTAGAATATGAATCATATCCCTACCATCCGGTCGCACGATTCCTGTCCATCGCAGAATTAAGAGACGAATATCAACATTGTGAACCGCAGACTCAACGTTATCCTCCTTGTATATTTTCCAAGCAACTCCATAAATCAAAGCTGAGGGCAAGGCAATAGAAAAACAATGGTGAGCGACTACCCATTGACCTGCAGATATTTACTTTATACTTATTAAAAGTTTAACGAAACAGCACCCTCCCCGTCTTCCTCACCTTCGTTTGACCTCTGGCTCCGCCAATGGACCGTGGTACACACACACACACACACACACACACACACACACACACACACACACACACACACACACACACACACACACACACACACACACACACACACACACACACACACACACACACACACACACACACACACACACACACACACACACACACACACACACACACACACACACAGCACACACACACACACACACACACACACACACACACACACACACACACACACCACACACACACACACAACACACACACACACACACACACACACACACACAACACACACGCACACGCACACGCACGCACACGCACACGCACACGCACACGCACACGGCACACGCACACGCACACGCACCACGCACACGCACATACGCACACGCACACACGCACACGCACACGCACAACGCACACGCACACGCACACGCACACGCACACGCACACGCAAACGCACGCACACGCACACGCACACGCACACGCACACGCACACGCACACGCACACGCACACGCACACGCACACGCACACGCACACGCACACGCACACGCACACGCACAACGCACACGCACACGCACACGCACTCGCACACGCACACGCACAACGCACACGCACACGCAACGCACACGCACACGCACACGCACACGCACACGCACACGCACAACGCACACGCACACGCACACGCACACGCACACTCACGCACGCACGCACACGCACACGCACACGCACACGCACAACGCACACGCACATCGCACACGCACACGCACACGCACACGCACACGCACACGCACACGCACACGCAACACGCACACGCACACGCACACGCACACGCACAACGCACACGCACACGCCACACGCACACGCACACGCACACGCACACGAACGCACACGCACACGCACACCCACACGCACACGCACACGCACACGCACAACGCACCACGCGCACGCGCACGCGCACGCGCACGCGCACGCGCACCGCGCACAGCGCAACGCGCACGCGCACGCGCACCGCGCCACAGCGCACGCGCACAGCGCTACACGCGCACGCGCACACGCGCACGGCAACGCGCAACGGCGCACGCGCACGCGCACGCGCACGCGCACGCGCACGCGCACGCCGCACGCGCACGCGCACGCGCACGCGCACGCGCACGCGCACGCGCACGCGCACGCGCACGCGCACGCGCACGCGCGCACGCGCACGCGCACGCGCACGCCACGCGCACGCG
>JAXIVJ010017723.1:0-25329 GCA_036785665.1 Chirona hameri | reverse complement strand
CCGGCGGCCACGGCGGCTGGCGGGGCACAGCGGGCACCGCCGCCGCGCCAGCTGCTGCTGCTGCTGCTGCTGCTGCTGCTGCTGCTGCTGCTGCTGCTGCTGCTGCTGCTGCTGCTGCTGCTGCTGCTGCTGCTGCTGCTGCTGCTGCTGCTGCTGGTACTGCTGCTGCTGCTTTTTTTTCCTTTTTTCTTTTGTATAATGAATTTAGTCCGAATGTTTTTGAATGGATGGATTTCCGAGGTCAGGATCCACGCTAAGCATAGCTTGTTGCGCAGGTCCTGACCCCACCACCCGATCGCGCAATTCCTGGCGTCCGGCATAATTTAGAGACGAAAGTTTTACGTGCCCGACATACCTGGACACGGTCCGCCCCGCTCACTGACGTCACCTGACCTTGAGTGCAACCGCTGCCACCGCCGCAGGTCATCCCAGACAGGAGCAAAATAGCGAGCACCGAAGCGACTCGAACCCGGGCTGCCAGTACCGGGAAAGATCAGAAGTCCAGCACTCTCCCACTGAGCTACAGGGGCGGACAAACTGCTGGGGCGGACAGACTGCTGCTGCTGCTGCTGCTGCTGCTGCTGCTGCTGCTGCTGCTGCTGCTGCTGCTGCTGCTGCTGCTGCTGCTGCTGCTGCTGCTGCTGATGCTGATGCTGATGCTGATGCTGATGCTGATGCTGCTGCTGCTGCTGCTGCTGCGGCGGCGGCGGCTGGTCCTCCTCTATCTCGTCGTCGCCCGAGAGTGGAACACGACCACGCAGAATCTGCTCCAGCTGAACACAGACAGAGGTACAAACAGATGTCAGAACATAGTATGCCTATATCAAGGTGGAGAATACTGTGAATGAACTGTCAATTTATACACTTAAATCTACCATCACAACTAGTGATTCTTGCAGAGCTGCGGATCCAGAACGGAAGTGAGGGGGGAATTCCAAAAAAGTCTCCATAATTCTGAAAACTCATCGGATTTCGCTTGCTTATACATTGATAGCTGATTTAAAGCAAACTTGCTTTAGTAAAAGTTGCTTAGATTTGCTACGATATCAGGAAATGTGTCAATTTTGCGCCGATTTCAGGCAGTTTGGTGGGGAGGGGGCAATTGACCATTTTGCCCAACCGTAGATACGCCACTGGATTCTTGCCCATTCGCGAAAAGCAATTCAATGACTACTAAGATATGCAGTTCAAATCCGAAACAAGTGTTGTGCTAGAAACACGAACAGATCTCGGGGTCTGAAACCACTAGTTTCAACCCTTCTGCACTCCGGCTTTCAGTGAACCAATCTCCGGCCCTCCATTTCCGTCCGGGTTTCAATTTCCCGCCCTCCAGTGCCGGCCGGGGTTGCAATTCGCCTCGCTCCACTCACCGTCGGGTCTGCGGCCATCTCGGCATGCAGGAACGCGTCCAGTCTGTCCGTCGGCCTCCTCCTCCTCCTCGGCGCCGTCCCTCTCGTCGGGCTCTTCATCTGCACTCTCGGTGCCGGAGCCGGCCGCCGGCTGGCGCTCTACACTCTGCCGCCGCGAGTCGGCGTTCTTGGAGCCACCAGCAGAGCCACCAGCCGGCGGTCTCCCAGCTTACAGGTCACGTGCAGAGGCGTCCACGTCGCCAAACGTCAGCGCATCCACCTCCACGCCCTGGTGGCGAAAATGACGAGTTAGAGGTAGGGACAGAGGATGTCGGACTCTTCAATCGGTGCTCAAGTCCAAACGTTCCTGGCTGCGCCTCTGTGTCGGATGGTTAAAGGGAGTGTGCCTACTGTTTTGGAATGACAAAAATATTTGTCATACGGTAAGTAGCTATTGGTTTGATTGTTGTATATGATGAAATTCACATCTGGAGCCCCTTTAGTTGAATTTTCACTTATATTGTTTTTTGATTATTTTTTGTTTCGATATCTATAAAACGATTTTCACTATGGTGATGTTATGTAAAACGGCGCACATAAGACAATACAATTACGGTCACATCATGCAAGATAGAAAGACAAGTTTTGCACAGCACGTTCTTGCCACTGTGAACTTTATTATGTGCAAGTTTGGTAGCTCTAAATTGGTATCTTCTTAAAAATGGCCATCGGCCATCATCGAAACGGCCATCATCGAAAAACATGATGGCCGTCAGTTCTGTTTGGCTGCTGCTGTCAGCGTGCACGAACGTGTTTTGTTGAATTGCTATTAGCCGGCACTAACAATATGCTAGCAGTTTTAATCGATATAATTGCAGTGCTTCTAGTAGCGGAAGCCCTCTGGAGTCTACCCAATAACTTTTTGCTCCCTGCAAGTTCCTGGAGTCTTTGGAATATCTCAGCAACTAAGGCGAATCTGGAGAAACGAAGTCATGAGTCAATTCAGAAAATTATGTTCTATAGACCAGTGTCAATAACCCCAAATAAGCGATGTGAGTAGGCACACTTTAAGAGATAAAGTGAAGAATAAGATGTTTGGAATACACCTGTGCTTATACGTAGTGTAAACATATATATGCTATAATATGTACTGCGTTCTCACGTGCATGTTAACCAGCCTCTACCTACCTCGCCGTCCCCATGATCTGATTTCTGGTCGCTGTCCATTAACCTGCCGCAGCAGCAGCCTGCTCCGTGCTCATGGTGATATCCCTGGCCTGGACGGCCAGATGCAGCGGAGAACGTCCCTCCGTATCATCGGGCGCGCCTGACGTCGGCGCCTGCCTCCCGCAGCAGTCTGGGCCGCCTGCTGTTGTCCCGCCTGGACGGCCACGTGCAGCGCGCTGAGGCCGCGGTGGTTGGCCTCCTGCAGCAGCCGCGTCGTAAGGCCGCGCTGCCACAGCTGCAGTGGTGTCAGAAGAGAGGGAGGGGACGTTACACAGGGACGGACAGACACATTGAGTGGTGGGCTGACACAATAGTAAGACACTGTCATCCTGTGTCAGGCACGGACGTTTAAGCTTTTGACATTGACAAATACTGACTGGCATCCTGTGTCAGGCACGGACGTTTAAGCTTTTGACATTGACAAATACTGAACTTACATACCACGATATAGTTGGAGTGTATATTGTACGGAAAACTATCGAGGATCAGTGATTGCAAAGCAAAACAGTGGAACATATTTACTAGAGGATCGAATTATTCCGAGAAAAGCTCACTGTGTGTTTGCGTTCGGGCTGTCGATCATGATACGACGAATCTCATCTGCCAGGCCGGAGATGGCCTCCAGCAGACAGAAGAGCGCCTTGGTTCTCTGACATATGACTGCCACGTGCAACACACTGTCGACACCAAAACCCGCACAGTTATTGACAGGGTATGAGTTCGAACCCCGGCACAGGATAAACTTTTACCGAGTTCAGTGGCGCGATGATGTGAGATAAAGAGGAGCCATTATCAGGGGCCAGGACAAGCACCAGGACAATGGGCCAGGGCCAGGACCAGGACCAGGACCAGGAACAGGAACAGGAACAGGGCCAGGACCAGGACCAGGACCAGGACCAGGACCAGAAGCAGAACCAGAACCAGAACCAGAACCAGAACAAAGACCAGGAAGGGGGAACCAGACCCAGGAAGAGGGAGCTAGGATAAACTATCGGTACCCGTACAGAACAAGTTTTCACCGCTCGGGGTTCAAATATGCTGTCATAAAATGAAACAAAACATACAGGAAGCAAAATAATGCCGTCAACTTAGCACTGCATGGTGATGAGAAAGTCATACAAATAACTGAGGATACCAAGGAAATGACTTCGACCGAGCTGCGGATAACATAGGGTACGTGGGTCAGCAGTCAGCTAGGTCACACGGGTTGACCTATATGTCAGTGGCTATATGATCTTACAAAAGCAACACAGGCTTGTGCTCGACCGCAAGACTTGAATAAGCTTTAATATGCATCAGATCTTGCCGTATCAGTATGCCGAAGATCTGAAGCATCGCTGCACATCAGTAATGCCTCAGAAATGCATCGCCAGGCACCGGACCCGACATCAAAGTGAGCCATTGCTGGTCCGTGTCGCCCTGCTGACCTGTACTTCTGGCCAGCTGGTGTCGGCAGCAAGAGACAGCTCCGTCTGTCCTCCCTGTCCTCCGGGGCCGCCCTATCCTCCTGCTCCGCCCTGTCCTCCACCACCTCCTGCCTCCGCTGAAACTCAGCCTGTTGAGGTCCGCCGCCAGCTGGTCGCCCCTCTGCTGCCCGGCGGCGGAGGAGACGGAGACGGTAGTGCCGATACCTCACACCACGCTGCGAGTATGACGTGGTCAGGACCCTAGATGCCGTCCCCCGCAAAGGCGTTCGCCGGTAAGGCCTGCATGATATTCTGCAGCTGCAACTCGCAGGGCACACGGTGCTGACACACTGGCGAAGGGAGGTAGCACAGAGAGCGCCAGAGCCCGGGTTCGCGTCCCGACGGTGGCTATGTTTTGCGACGAGTACACAATTTTGACAAGTAAAACATGCCTTGCTCAATGTGCTAATGGGACATTCCAGCCAGATCACAATTACTGCTTGATAGCAGTTAAATTGGCAAGATGATGTGAGATAAAGAGGAGCCATTATCAGGGGCCAGGACAAGCACCAGGACCATGGGCCAGGGCCAGGACCAGTACCAGGACCAGGACCAGGACCAGGGCCAGGACCAGGGCCAGGGCCAGGACCAGAACCAGAAACAGAACCAGAACCAGAACCAGGACCAGAACTAGAAACAGAACCAGGATCAGGACCAAGGAACCAGTACCAGGATCAGGGAGCTAGGATAAACTCTCGGTACCTGGTACACAACAATGTTTAGCCGCTCGGGGTTCAAATATGCTGTCATAAAATGAAACAAAACATACAGGAAGCAAATAAATGCCGTCATCACAATTATTTACAATTATATGCTTTATATGCTTGATATATCACAATTACTACTTGATATCAGTTAGATTGGCAAGTACGCGAGTGCCCATGATATTAAATCCTACATAGGCGTAGGAAGGGGGGGGGGGGGCATGGCCCTCACTTTGTGACCAAATTTGTCGCTAAAATATTGTATTTTGCTTGGTGAGAAAAGTTGTTGATGGCTAAGGGTTCGTCAAGACGGGAAGAGCCCAAATCTGCAAATATATTTTCCATAGGGATGTTGGATTTCTCTCATGACGAGATCAAAATTTCACTGCCCCCCACACTTTTCGGGACGTTCCTACGTCCCTGAAATCGTAGTACAGTTGCCGACAAGTATATCGCTACCCCCTGGCTTCAACGTAAGGAGGGGTGGACTGCCGCTCGACGTGTTCTGGGACGGTATACTGTGTCGCCTAGCACATTCTGGAACGGTAGGCTGTGCCGCATCACACTTCGGGCCGCCTGCTAACGCCGCCGCGACACGCCGCGTTATGTTAACCCGCGCGGCGCTGGGGGGGGGGGGTAAATTTTACCCCCCCTCCCGGATTTTCTCCATAACTTGACAACTATGACAGATATCAAAGTGAAACTTACGGAAGCTTATGGTGATTCAATTCTACGTCTTCTGCCATTTTTTTTTGATTTGTGAAAATTTGTGGCAGATAATGACGTTTTAGTGACGTCATGCCATGTCATTTTTGGTGAAAAAACGTTAAATGTTTGAAAAATCGTAAAAAATAGCGTGTTACTGCAAATTGCAAATAAAAAGCGTCAAAAGAAGGAAAATAACATTGTCTTTGACATGGCTATCTCAGATTTTCACAATTTTGGGTTTTTGATCCCCAAAAATGCAAAAAACTGATTTCTGGGGAAGAATTTCCACAAAAGTTTTTTGTTTGAAGATTTTCAAAAAAACGGAAGATATATTAGAGAACCGAGTATGAACGATGTTCAAACCAAATTTCAAAGCAATTTCTTTATTTTTGACTGATATGGCTCTCTAAGAACAAGTAACTCATGACGTCATTTTTTAAAATTGCGTTTTTTGGCTTTTACTGACCAGATACAGACAAATAAATGCCACCACTGTATTTTTGAGACAAAACTAGTCTAGAAACATGCAATGTTTATTTAGATTAATCAATTTCAAATTTTTACCTTATTGTGACCTGACCTTGACCTGAGGACGATTATATGGTGTCAGGCTGTGAAAATGGCTGCTTCTATCGAATTATACGTGTAAAATAACCCATACAACATGCGTCGCATGGCTTTCGTAGACCTGTGACCTTGTGTGACCTGACCTTGACCTTCGCTTAAAATTTCACTTTTACTTATGCGGGAAATGCATTATACACTCTGGAGCACTTTGTGAGATAATAGTTGCAATATAAGGCTTTGGATGGAAAGTATAGCCCCAAAAACTCAAATACTTACATTTTACATTTGACCTGACCGTGACCTGACATGTGACCTTATTTTAAGAATTTCGAGTATGCATTCGATTCTTCTCGTTGAGAGCTTGCGATCGCCGCATTGCGCGTCTCGCTGCGGTTATTGGTTCGGAAGATACCAGGGGGGTAAAATTTACCCCTCCCAGCGCCGCGCGTTCGGCTGGAGACCCCAGCGCCGCGCGGGTTAATGTAGCGTATTTATTTATGATGTGGGCCCGACTCTCTGACGTATATATGTATGACCTGTCCGACGTGACCGTGCAGGGGGGGGGGGGAGTACCCCCTGTCGTTTCGCCACTAATTGAGCCAGACATTCGATTATATATATATAAAACAGGCGTGTTGCCTCATATGGGAGGAAGCCGTTGATATCGGATTGTAAGGTCCTGGGTCAATAGGTGACCTCTGAGGTCATGTCAATGACCCAGATTTCATCAAAAACGTGAATATGTAGAGATTTAATCATAATCGAGCTAGAATCGTAAATGAGTTTATAAATATGCAAAATGGTTGCCAAATTTGATATCAGAGTCACACAATGTCATATAAATTGCCAGAGGCCAAAAAAGTCATAACAGGTCATCGGAGGTCAATGAACTCGGTTGACATCTGAAAAGGTCATCTCAGGTCACAATATCAGTAGACACCACAAATGTGTACCTGTACATATGCTTCTGAGCAACACACACTTGGAAACTGCACAAGTTACAAGCATCAATACTACGGGACGCCAGCCTGACATGACATTGAGAAACAGGTCATAGGTCACGGATCATGGGAAGTCGAAGTTTCAAGTTTTTCGAGTATGTGTGAAATTGTTCAAAATTAGGGTATAGTAGTATAATAAATTAGTATAGTAAATTAGTAGTATAGCGTAGCGCAAAAATAAATATATTTTCGTGCGCCATTTGATAAAGTTTTGCAAATTTCACAACAGTTAGGCAATTGTATGAAGTATTTTTCTTTTAATGTGGAGGCAAGCTGGATTTTGCCCATGAGGCACGTTTCGGGCCCAGAAAGCGCAAGGTACCTCCATTTTTGGAGCATGTGCATGAGCACTGTATCGTGAAATATGTCCTGCTGTTCTTGTTGTATGCAAGGTAGAACATTTTGGAGTGTTGGGCCTTCCAGCTGAAAAATGACTTGACCTTGGCACATGAGGGTGTGAACTGAAACCTGGTGGGACCGCTGCTGGCAGGGGCGTGGGAACTACTTTGCAGTTGGGGGGGGGCGAACTTTTTGTCAATACTACGACCAAAATTAAGACTGAGGAGAAGCAACGTGTGCCGCTCTTTTCCATACCCAATACTGCTTATTGCCAATAGTATGTTCCATATTTAAGGACATGGGTATATCAATGTCATATATGGAAACGGGCGCCTAGCAAGCAACACAAAAAAAAACTAGAGAAAAGCTTGTAAACATGAAGGAGCGACATTGGTACTAGGGTCACAAAAAGCCGGAGAAGCTGTACTGGAGTCACTGTGCCTGAATCCAGAACCGGCGGGCTTGACTGACTCCCGAGTCTGAGGTAGCTGGTGAGGTGATGTGCCGGGCTCGCACAAAGTTTACCATGGCAAAATCATGCATTTAGCATACATTTGGTGCGAGTACCATACTAGGCTTCAACCGAGTTATGTTATGTCGTGTTTTAGGGTGTAATGATCAATATTTCAGGTACGTTTCTATGAATTTATCGTTATACGATCGTGCTCAACCAAGTGAGCTGGCAAACCAGTGCATTTAACCCTCGCCCTACGGGAGCTTTTTCACCTTCGCCCTATGGGGGGGGGGCTGACAGCCCCCCCCCCTGTTACCTTCAAAACCAAGCAACCTAGAGAAATGCGATATAAACCAGGATGTTGCCTGTCATGAGAGGAATCTAAAAGTATGCAATTTTTAGTTTTCAGATCAACGGGTGACCTTCCATGTAAAGTGAATGGCCTCGGATTTACCACGTCCAGAACAGCGATTTTGCTCTTCAGAAAACCTTAAAATTAGAAATTGATAAATGTAAATAAAAAGGCATGTTCCTAGACCAGCTTTGGCTCAGAAATACAAAAAGGTAATAATTTGTTCGTATCTTGTCCAAAAATGTCAATTTTTTTTTTTAAATGACGTCATCAGTTTCTTACACTTAGGAAGCCATCACTCAGTCAAAAGTAAAGATATTGCTTTGCAATTTGTTATGGGTATTGCCCATACTCAGTTCTCTCACATATATTCCGATGATTTTAATATCTTTGAAAATTTGGATTTTGAGGGGATTTTTCAAACAAAATATTCTTTTTTTATTTTAGGGGTCAAAAACCCAAAATTTTGCAAATCAAAGATTTCCATTTGAAAGATAATGCCATTTTGCATCTTTGATAAATTTCGTTTGCAATTTGCTTTAAAACTCTGTTTTCTACGATTTTTGAAATATTTCTATTTTTTTACCAACATGACCTCATCAAAACATTATTATCTCCCAAACTACTCCACCAATTTCAATTATATTTCTACAGCCTACGTATAGTTGTTGTAAACTCAGCTACCAAAAACTTCAGCAAGGTGCACCCTATGTGTCAAACGTTATTCAAGAAAAACCTCAGGGAGGGGCTGTCAGCCCCCCCCCCCCCCCACGTGGGGCGAGGGTTAAAACACACGTATCTTTTCAGAGAAAAAGTATAATCTACTTATATATAAGTTAGTTATTTAGTTAGTTATTTTGTTTGTTAATTAACAGTTGACGAATTAAGGTCCATTAACACGCGCACTGCCGGGGGTTCGCGTCAACAACGAACTGCTGGGGGGGGGGGGATTTCCGCCCCCCCCCCCCCCCCCCCTAAGATTTAAAAAAAAAACACGAAACATAGCGACAAGCGGAAAATGTTCGTAGCTCGATACAATTTCTTTCGAAAGCACTTAGGTCATTTTTAGGTCAGGGCAAAATTGAGGGTACCAGAGGTCACCAAAGGTCAAATTCCGGCTATATTCCGGCATTGAATGGGGTCTCAGCGGAACGACATTGACTGGGGGAGGGGGCGTTAAACGCCCCCCTGGTTATCTTCCGAACCAATGATCGCAGTGAGACGCACAAGGCGGCGATCGAAAGCTCTCAATGAGACGAATCTAAATCATGTTAAAAAATGTCAAAGTGATGTCAAATGTCAGGTCACCGTCAGGTCAAAAGTCAAAATTGGCGTATTTTAGTTTATGGGTCATACTTTCCATCCAAAGCCTTCGATTGCGACCAGTTTCACCCAAAGTGCTGCAAAAGGTATGATACATATCTCGCATCAGCTAAAGTGAGATTGTTGGCCAAGGTCAAGGTCAGGTCACTAAAAGTTTAATGAAGCTTTCGCTTCAAAGTTTACCGATCCGAGAGTGCGAACATTTCCGGACGCTCCAGAATATCATGTACTCGATAGCCTTGATGAATTTACTGTGACTGATAGTGCCGTCCTAAGCGCCCTCAAGTCTGTAGCGCCCAACAAGGCATGCGGCGCTGATAACATCAGCGCAAGGATTATCTCTGAGTGTGCGGATGAGCTCGTTGTGCCGATGACCAAAATTTGTAACCTTTCTGTGAGAGGTGGTGTATTTCCGGAGAGGTGGAAGCAGGCGAACATTATCCCGTTGTTCAAGAAGGGTGACAAAAAAGTACCGGGTAATTACCGGTCAGTGTCCCTGCTCCCCCTCTTTGGAAAGATCCTCGAACGCGTCGTATATGACCAGTTATCTAATCATGTAAAACCGGTTTTATGTGAGCAGCAGCATGGCTTCATTCCAAAACGCTCATGTATCTCGAATCTTGCGGTGTACTTGCACTCTGCGTGGGGGGCCATATCTGGCGGGTACCAGACGGACGCTATTTATACTGACTACTCGGCCGCCTTTCAAAGTGTCAATCATGCGCTTGTTGTTCACAAACTCATAAATTCTTACAATTTGCAAGGAAATGCTAAAAAATGGTTCGTCTCGTACCTGTCGGGTAGGCGTCAGAGGGTCGTCGTCAATGGGAAGACATCCGAGTGGAAACCGGTCCTCTCAGGTGTTCCGGAAGGGTCCATTCTGGCCCCTTTGGTCTTCTCGTTGTTTATAAACGATTTGCCATCCGTTATCAACTCCGGCTGTCTGCTTTACGCAGACGACGTTAAACTTTATCGCAAAATTGAGTCCCCTGCTCAATTTTGCAGGGGACTCAATTTTGCAGGGGACTTCGGCTTCAGGAGGACCTGGACCGGCTGATTGCCTGGTCTGTCAGCTGGGGACTCACCCTAAATCCCAGTAGATGCAAGTCGTTTACGATGACCCTCAGACGCGCACCTGTCCAGACAGTTACTTCATTGATAACACAGAGTTAGAGCGAGTGTCACAGATCCGTGATCTGGGAGTCATGATAGATTCAAAGCTGACCTTTGCGGCCCATGTGAACTGTACGGTACGCAAGGGCAACCGAGCACTTGGGCTCTTGATTCGGTCGTTCCAACATGCGGGACGAGATAAATTTAGGCAAAGTGCCCTTATGGCTGCTTACTATGCCAATGTGCGCTCAGTTTTAGAGTACGGCAGCGTAATCTGGACAGGTGCGGCCAAGGCCCACACTGAGCGGGTCGATCGGGTACAGCACAAATTCCTCATGTGGCTTCAAGCACACCATCGTGCTGGCTTTTCTTCTCTTTCGTACCGAGATCTTTTGCAATATTTCAAAGTCACCTCTCTGGCTTCTCGGAGAATCCAGCATGATATTCTGTTTGCTCGCAGCGTCTTTGACAACAGACTGGACTCAGGAACTCTTTTGTTCAATTTCCCTTTGAGAGTGCCTGCCCGATCGACCCGCTCGCGAACCCTGCTCGCGGTGCCCCATGCACGAGTGAGCACTGTACAAAGTGGACTGTTTGTCAGGATTCCGAAAATAGTTAACACCTTCTTAAATAGTGATATTGTGGATGCAGATATGTTCGGAGGCAACTTTTACAGTTTTAAAAACAGTGTCCTCAAGTATGTGGCGTCGCTTTAAACTTATACGATTGCTGGTGCTTTTTTGCATTTATTTATACATTTATGATGTGTTTATGTTTTACTATGTATTTAGTAGTTTACCATCGTGTTTTATCTCTCATGACTTCGCCTGTTATTGGAGTCTTGCTCTGTTGGCGATCAATAAAATAAATAAATAAATAAATAAATAAATAAAAAGTCAATATGCTCAAAATATCTACGAAAGTCATGCAACACATGTTTTATGAGTTATTTTCTACGTATAATTCGACTTTCTTTTACGTGAAGTAAATGTCAATATCAGGTCAAGTTCAGGTCACCGAAGGTCAAAATTTTACATTGTTAAATCTAAACAAAAAAGGCATGTTGCTAGACCAGTTTTGGCTCAGAAATACAGTGGTGGCATTTATTTGTTTGTATCTAGTCAATAAAAGCCAAAGAACGCAATTTCAAAATATGACGTCATGAGTTACCCGTACTTTAGATGTCATAAGGCATCTGACATATTCTGACATATATACATGTCTGACATATTTCATACTCAGACACCTTGAGGAAAACAACCCTCATTCGATAAAAATAAGACTCATAAAGGGAAAATAAGCATTCAATGCCTGGGGGATGAATCAGGCTATCCGATCCTGTTTTCAGAATCTGACATTTAACTTTCGATAATCCGTGAGAAATCCCCGCGTTTACCTAGAAATTTCATCATTAGCCTGGTCAACTAATGACCAGGCTAATGGGGGCCTGTCTAACTAATGCGGGGGGGCTGTCAGCCCCCCCCCCCCCCCGCCCCCCCCCCCCCCGTAGGGCGAAGGTGAAAATAGCTCCCGTAGGACGAGGGTTAAATGACTGTACCTTAGTGTTATATTGACAATATGCAAGCCATAAAACCAAATTCCTTATTATTGTATACTGGTATACTCGTATTCCAGAATAGTGGTGAGAATTTCAATTGATCAATATTTATTCACTTCACTGATATTTTGATTATGTGTTGGCGGAATATAACACAAATAAGCTTATATTTTTGACTACCGTTGAAAGTCATTTCCTACAGTCAAGGATGAAAAATGGTCCCAAGGATGAAAAATCAGACCTTTTCATTACCTGTGATTTTCCAGTTAATGTTCCCAAAAATTGAAAACTGCATTTCAGTGTAACAGCCATACGTGTGCAAACGCCACATTTCCTCGCATACTGAGTGGGATGGCATATGGTTTAAATGTTCACAAAGATTTAGAACTGCGGGGTCACTTGACCTGGTCTGGTGACCTAACCTCAGATGACCCGAGGTTATTTTTTATTTCCAAGTTCCCGCAATTGATGTGCTGACAGGTGTACGGAAACCCGGCGGCGCGCGTTTTTTCGCTATCTTTGAAAAACATGAGGGGGGAAGGGGGGGGGGCGGAAATCACCCCCCCCCCCCCCTGCAGTGCGGGAGTTAACCCCCAAACAGCAACAAAATCAGCAACAAAATCAGCCGCATATTTCAAACCAGCTCGTGTAGGAGGATAGGTGAGCTCTCTAAATACTATAGCTGAGCACAATCAGTAAATTTTGTAACACACTAGGATAAACGGCGCAATGTCAATTGCTGAAAAAGCGAAAGTGCCCTGCTAAAAGAAGCTCCAGCAGCGATCCCACCAGGTTTTAGTTCACGCCCTCATGTGCTAAGGTCAAGTCATTTGCCAGCTAGAGCACGTGCCTCATGGGCAAAAACCAGTTTGCCTCCACATCAACAAATTCACTTCATACAATTACCTAACTGTTGTGAAATTTTAAAAACAGTATCAAATGGCGCACGAAATTTTCGCTACGCCGCTTTACTAGGTACTGATAGTTTCATCGCCATGAAGATAGAGAAGTAAAACAGACATCAATGTGTTTGTCTCGTCGAGACACGTCTTCCCATTTGCAATATATCCTACTTGGGTCACCACTTGACCTTGACCTGAGGTCAAATTTGTATGTTAGCTTAACAAGATCACTAGGTACATCATTCGAAGCACCTTGAAAGATAAACACAATGGCGTAAACAGTTTTCCGTTATCTTTTTTAAATAAAAAGTTATAGCGAAAAACGATTTAGCAAAAAACGAGATTTTTTCCCTTTTTTTGATCTCTGGAGCCTCAAATAGAGCCTGAGATGGAGCTTGAGATCAAATTTGAGGACACCTTACCGATTTAAAATTTAACTGGCTGGCGTTTGCTTTTTCCGTTTGTTTCTAACTAGCATAGTTTCTGAGAGTTTTGAGAATTTCTGGAGCGATGTCCTAAAACAGGAAAAAAATGGAAAATTTGACCTTTTACCCGCGAGTTACTGGGGTATATTTCATAACGCGACTTACTGGGGGGGGGGCTATTTTTTGCCCCCCCCCCCCCCCCCTCTGATCTCCGGAACTACTGGACCGAATGTAAAAATGCAAACGGCATTCCATAGCCCTGGGAAATTTATCGAGGGAAACATAATATTGTTGACCTCGGGGTCACCGATGACGTCACAGGTCAGGTCAAGTACAAAATGTTTGACCGCGTCAAAAGGTCTCGATGGAATTGTCGCGCAAAATTGCGATATTAAACGCATAAGCTGTCGATAAATCGGTATGATTCGTGTGTCTGACACTTCTAAGTACCTTTCTAAGCTGCTTATTACCTTGGGTCAGGTCAAGGTCATCCGAGGTCACGAGTTTGAACTGCAGATTACGGTCATTAGGCGTTTTAACCCTATTTGTAACAGGCTCCTGGCTACCCCTATTTGTAACAGGGGGGGGGGGGCGGATTCCGCCCCCCCCCCCCCCCCCCCCCGGAGATCTCGAGATCTACCCGTCCGATTTTCAAAAATGAAACGGTGTTTGGTTCCCCTCAACTCGATCTACATTTATAAATAATAAAAAAGCTAAATTTTGGATAGGGGGGCAACAGCGGACCAAAAACTATAAATTTTAGTGGTATTTTTTATCCAACATAGCTTTCATGCTTATCGACCGATTTTAACACAACAAATAAGAAGGATAGAGATTGAATTGGAAATTGATATATGACGGTGACGTTTGCAAATTCAAAAATCATAGGCGTGTGCAGGTCACTCAATATGGGGGTGAAGTAAATGCGTAATTAAACCATTTTGTATGCTTGTTTAAAAAAAAAAAATGGTATTTGATTGTGACATTAGATAAAACAGCTATAAATCATATTTTTTTGCCATAGGCGCTACCAGGTTAGTGAAAAAGGAGGTCAAATTGGGGAAAAATATTAACCGCAGACAAGTTGCTACCCAGCACTATAAATATGTTAATGATCGTAGATAGTTCCTTTTGCATGTTGTTTTGCATGTCGCTCTATTGGCTTCCCGCCAAGCATTGAATACTTCCTGAAAACCCCCCTTTTCAAGCCCCTGAAACCGCCTCTGCTATGCAATTTTTATAATATTTCATTAACATCAACTAATTTGCACTTGTTGCAATCACCGTAAACCGATGTAACTCCTTCATACTTGAGGCAGTTAGGAAGAAACCGTGAAGATCGCATTTCCGTATTATCGCGAAATGTCGCCTCCGAGCCAACCCAAAACTGTGCCATGGAACCGCCTCTGTTCAGGTTAAGAACTCAAAATATTGACTCCAAATGCGGTATTCAATTCTATGAAAAGTCCCAAAATTGAATGGGCCTGCTCCCAGCCGTTCTGGAGATAGCTGCGAAAAACTTGAGGGGGGGGGGGGCGGAATCCGTCCCCCCCGTTACAAATAGGGTTAACACATGCTTATGGGTTTTCTTTTTGTCTAGAACGCGAAAAATGACCTTAGAACATTGTTTGTTCCATATAAATAGAAGTAAAAAGCAAAAATGGAAATGCGTTTTTTTATGCATAGTAGTGAGAAGTGGTCGATTTTTGTCATTTAAAGGCCATAACTCAGTCATTTTTGAAGATATCAAGTTTAAATTTGGTATACATATTCACCGCATATGTCTCGATCACATTTATTCCGGTTTTTGGATAATTCTAATTTTTTCTTGAAAATTTTGTAAAAACAAATCAAAATGTATTTGGATTTCTCAAAATTTTGAATAAAAAACCCCTAAAAAATCCGAAATTGAAGTTTGATAGCCCGGTTTATTGTCAGTAATTTGATTTAAGATAATGGAGTTTACCTCACACATCGTAGCTTTGCCATGGTTTTCCGAAAACCATTATTTTGCCCAAAAAAACGAAGAACATGACGTAATTCTGACGTCATTCCCAGCTGACCTATCACAGCCTCATATTTTTTTATTTTGGCAACATGTGTAGAATTGATGTGAAAGAAGGTACTGCAAGTTTTGTGACGATACCGGTGTTCGTTTAGGAGTTATTTCAAAATAACGGGAGCGGGGACAAAAAATAGCCCCCCAGTAAGTTGCAGGCTAATGACCTCTGGGGACCTCAATTGTGACCTGGCCTAAAACAATACTGAATACTTTCGCTAGAACATGTATCAATCTATCAAATTCCGTTTTCCGCTTTTCGCTATGTAGCGTAGTTTTCGAGATCTCAGGGGGGGGGGCGGAAATCATCACCCATCACCTCCCCCCCCCCCCCCCCCCCCAGCAGTTCGTGTTCGGCGCAAAGCCCCTGCAGTGCGCGGGTTAACAGCATCCGTAAAATGAAACAGATACAAGTGTTTGACATCCCCCTGGTAAAAGCCTATGTCCATTTTGTATCCGTATTTTTCCTGCACAACATTGCAAAGCAGCTTACATACCTGAAGTTGATGGACGTGGACTTAATGTCTTCCGCGGGCGGCTGCTGAGACGCCAGACCAACAGAGCGGCTCTGGAATTCAGCGTCTCAGATGCGCCACAACCGCACACCCGCCTTTGACCACCTGAGAGTATGAACAAAGTACATGGTATTCCATAGCAACAATTGCTATACCTACTTTTCTGTAATGTCAAAGATAACATAACATAACCCTTGTAAGAACATACCCGTGACCGCATGCGGATAAATCGCTAGAGTCTGGTGTATGATATATTTTGGAGTGCTATTATGTAGACGAATTTTGAAACTACATGTTTGATTGCTTTGTCTACTCATTTCATGGATATCTCTTTCTCAACTTTTGTGTTTTCTTAGAATAAGGCAGCTTCGGTCACCTCGGCCCATTGCGCAACCATGTAATTAACCTGCCATTGGCTGGGACTGGAGGGCGTTTTTCACCCTCCCCTGACGAACTTTCGTAATAGCTCAAAAAATAATAACGTTATCAACGTCAACCTTCAGGTACCATCTCCTACATCAATTGTAGGGCTTCTGTGCAAAAATGAAGGAAATTTCGTCAACAATTTTCGAGATATAGCGAATTTAGTGACGTCACCACGTACGAGTTTGACACAAAAATCAGCTAAACTTTATAAGCCCACAATGCCATATTTTGAGAATAATGCAATCGAAAACTTCAAAGGATAAAAATGGTAAGGGCAACAATATGGCAATCTCGGATTTTCGGAAATTCCGGTTTTTGACCAAAAAAACAACAAATTTTCCCTTCTTCAATAAAATGCCCTCGAAATAAAAATTGTCAAACATATTACAAAAAACGGAAGATATGTTGAAGAACCAGATGTGGCAAATACCCAAGCCAAATTCATAAGCAATATCTTTATTTTTGACTGACTTATGGCTCCCTAAGTATGAGTAACTCATGACGTCATATTTTTTAATTACGTTTTTTGGCTTTTAGTGACCAGATACAAACAAATAAATGCCAGCGCTGCATTTCTGAGGCAAAACCGGTTTAAAAACATTCCTTTTTATGTATATTTATCAATGTCAAATTTTGACCTTATGTTACCTGGCATTGACCTTATATGGTGTCAGATTGCTAAAATGGCTGCTACTATCGAATTATACGTGTAGAATAACCTATACAACATGTGTCGCATGACATTCGTAGACCAGTGACATTTTGTGACCTGATCTTGTCCTTGACCTTTGATTACAATTTCATTTTTGCTGATGCTGGATATGCATTATACCTTTGAGAGCACTTTGTGCGATAATAGTCTCAATCTAAGGATTTGGATGGAAAGTATTGCCCAAAAACTAAAGTATCTCAATATTGACCTTTGACCTGACCGTGACCTAACATGTGACCTGATTTGGAATATTGTGTGTATGCTTTGGATGCGTTTATTGAGAGCTTTCGATTAGCGCCTTGCGTGTCTCGCTGCGGTTATTGGTTCGGATGATAACCAGGGGGCGATAAACGCCCCCCCCCCCCCCCCCCAGACAATGGCGTTCGCCTGAGATCCAAGCCAATGCCGGGTTAAGGATAACGCTGAATGTGGGACAAAGTGAAATGCCGATTGGGTCCATGGACTTACAGGGCACTTTCTTGCAGGGCGAAGCTTCAGGGAAATCCCGAGCCTTGAAAGCGATCACCGCTCCCGGGGAACTCTAGCCGTCACATGTCGTGTGGCCGGCGGCTGTGAGTCTCGGGTTAACGTGGACGTGACAGGGAAAGAGGGTCGGCTTTCGGGGGGATACAAGGGATCTGTGGGAAACACATATAAGATATGCAGCTTTGAAAAGGAAAAGGCGTATTGTTTTAATATTTCTCCTGTGCAACATTGTAAAGCAGAAAGCATACCTGATGTAGATAAACACGGACCTGACGTCTTCCTGTGAGGGCGAGTGGGCGGCTGCTGAGACGCCGGACCACCAGAGCGGCTTTGGAAGTCGGCGTCTCAACTGCGCAACAACCGCACACCCGCCGTGAACCTGGAAAGGAAATAAATGACAGATTAGTAGATAATGATACGGGTGCCATATTTGCCTGTACACTTGTTTGCAAAAATCAACAAAACACAATTTCATGCTGATGATTTTATGAGTGTGAGTGTGATTTCGATGGAGGAACTTCTGGCATTATTTACATCAGCCGTGAGCATTCGGTGTCAGAGTTCTGCTCTGGCGTCGCCGCTGACCAAAGGCTGACTCTCCACTGGCGCCGTTTGAAGGCTATGCCATGTTATAAGGATGGTGATGGTTGACAGCAATGAAACGTGCACATGTCAACCATTGCAACGGTAAGAACGTGCTGTACGAATTGTAAGCCACACGGGAGAATGACGTTTAATACCTAGTCTATTTACCACCCACTATAGTGGCATTTTACCTGATATACCAGCCACTGTAGTCGCTCCATACCTTATCTCCATAAGTCAATACAGCCAAAACTCAGATGTTAGTATTGGGGACACCAGCTATGTTAAGGAGTCTCCCACCAATCACTGTCAGATTCTGTGGGTCCGTGTTAGGAGACGCGGGGACAGTGAAAAACCTGGGGCTCTATCTAGACCGCCATCTAAGCTACCAGGCACACATTGACGCAGTGACTTCGAAATGCACTGGTATTCTGATCGCTCTAAGCCACGCCCGTCATGTGATGCCTGCGAGCACACTGAAAATTATTGTACAAGCTCTTGTTATGTCCATCGTGCGATACTGTATGAGCGTGTATGGATCGTGTGGTGTGACGCAGATGGCTCGCGTACAGAAGGTCATCAACTTCTGCGCGAGGGTCGTCAGTGGCCGCAAACGAAGCGATCACATCTCGGACGTCATTGAGCAGCTCGGCTGGTTGTGAGCGGCTGAGTTGGCCGAGTACCACACCATCTGCGCAGTCCAACGGGCTATAGTGACGAACGCCCCAGAACACATCAGCCAAACCATTAGCCCAGTAGCCCACGAGGTACATGAGCACAGCACCCGAAACACCGACAGAATAACGCAGCCACGAGCCCGAACTGAGACAGGGAAGCGCCGACTGTGCATCAGAGGAGTCACAATGTTGAACCGCACCAAATTTAACCCACATGTGTCATCGTTCCGCGGGAATGTGAAACGCACGATCCTGTCGAGGCGCCACTGAATGCTCCGTGTCCTGTATGTCGTGTATGCCCTGTATGGCATGCGCACTTCGTCACTTCGTGTTCGTTGGGCTGATGCCTGTATCAACTTGTCCAATGTTTTAACTGGTTCTACGTGTCAGGTGAAAAGCCACCATGTTTGTGGATCCTTGATGAATATACATCTATCTATCTATCTATCTGTCAGCCACTGTAGTCGCTACATGCCTTATCTACCAGCCACTGTAGTTGCTCCATACCTTATCTACCAGTCACTGTAGTCGCTCAATACCTTATCTACCAGCCAATGTAGTCGCTTCATACCTTATCTACCAGCCACTGTAGTCGCTCCATACCTTATCTACCAGCCACTGTAGTCGCTCCATACCTTATCTACCAGCCACTGTAGTCGCTCCATACCTTATCTACTAGCCACTGTAGTCGCTTCATACCTTATCTACCAACCACTGTAGTCGCTCCATGCCTTATCTACCAGTCACTGTAGTCGCTCAATACCTTATCTACCAGCCAATGTAGTCGCTTCATACCTTATCTACCAGCCACTGTAGTCGCTCCATACCTTATCTACCAGCCACTGTAGTCGCTCCATACCTTATCTACCAGCCACTGTAGTCGCTTCATGCCTTATATACCAGCCACTGTAGTCGCTTCATACCTTATCTACCAGCCACTGTAGTCGCTCCATACCTTATCTACCAGCCACTGTAGTCGCTCCATACCTTATCTACCAGCCACTGTAGTCGCTCCATACCTTATCTACCAGCCACTGTAGTCGCTCAATACCTTATCTACCAGCCACTGTAGTCGCTCCATACCTTATCTACCAGCCACTGTAGTCGCTCCATACCTTATCTACCAGCCACTGTAGTCGCTCCATACCTTATCTACCAGCCACTGTAGTCGCTCCATACCTTATCTACCAGCCACTGTAGTCGCTCCATACCTTATCTACCAGCCACTGTAGTCGCTCTATACCTTATCTACCAGCCACTGTAGTCGCTCCATACCTTATCTACCAGCCACTGTAGTCGCTCCATACCTTATCTACCAGCAACTGTAGTCGCTCCATACATTATATACCAGCCACTGTAGTCGCTCCATACCTTATCTACCAGTCACTGTAGTTGCTACATACCTTATATACCAGCCACTGTAGTCGCTACATACCTTATCTACCAGCCACTGTAGTCGCTCCATACCTTATCTACCAGCCACTGTAGTCGCTCCATACATTATATACCAGCCACTGTAGTCGCCCCATACTTTATCTTACAGCCACTGTAGTCGCTCCATTCCTTATCTACCAGCCACTGTAGTCGCTCAATACCATATCTACAGCCCACTGTAGTCGCTCCATACCTTATCTACCAGCCACTGTAGTCGCTCCATACTTTATCTTACATCCACTGTAGTCGCTCAATACCTTATCTACCAGCCACTGTAGTCGCCCAATACCTTATCTACCAGCCACTGTAGTCGCTCCATTCCTTATCTACCAGCCACTGTAGTCGCTCCATACCTTATCTACCAGCCACTGTAGTCGCTCCATACCTTATCTACCAGCCACTGTAGTCGCTCCATACCTTATCTGCCAGCCACTGTAGTCGCTCCATACCTTATCTACCAGCCACTGTAGTCGCTCCATACTTTATCTTACAGCCACTGTAGTCGCTCAATACCTTATCTACCAGCCACTGTAGTCGCTCCATACCTTATCTACCAGCCACTGTAGTCACTATATACTTTATCTACCAGCCACTGTAGTCGCTCAATACCTTATCTACCAGCCACTTTAGTCGCTCCATACCTTATCTACCAGCCACTGTAGTCGCTCTATACCTTATCTACCAGCCACCTTATTATCTGCCAAAGATGAACAAAACACAATCTCATGCTGATGATTTTATGAGTGCGAGTGTGACAAAATATACCCCGGGAGGCGGAAGCAAAGAGTGGTTTTGAACGGAAGGGTGTCCGATTGGGTTCCTGAGACATCGGGAACACCAGAGGGAGGACATCTTTCGCCTTTGTTGTTCGCTCTCTTCTTGAACGATTTACAGAGCGTAATTTCGACCAACTGTTTGATATTCTGTGATGACGTGAAAATATTCACAAGATTTTTTCTCCAAAAGAAGTAATCACTGTCCAAAAAGACCTTGATGCTGTTGCGCGCTGGGCAGAGGACAGGAGACTGAAGGAAAACGCTTCTAAATGCAAGGCATTTCAAATCACTCTGAAACGGAAGTTCATTGATCCAAAGTACACAATTAACTGAACAGAGTTGGAAAATGTCAGTCCCATTCTGGATCTGGGAGTCACTTTGGACCAAAAACTGGCATTTGAAGCTCATATAAATGCCACTGTTGCAAAGGCAAACCGGGCATTTGGCCTACGTGTTCGCACTCTCCAGTCAGCTTTCCGGCGCTGCAGCTTCGACAAGCGTTCTGCTCTAGCGGCTTTAATGCAAACGTTCGGCCAATCTTAGAATCTGTACAGTCAGTCTTTTATGTATCTTCCCTTTTGTTGTTCCTAAAACTCATCTAATTTCACTTCTGTGTACATGAAGGACTGATATTAGGGAACATGTGGTACCTAGATAAGTACCTCATGTTCCTTCAGTCCTTCATGTACACAGAAGTGAAATTAGATGAGTTTTAGAAACTAAAAAAAGGAAGATACATAATAGACCGACTGTACTGTTCGGTAATTTGGGCTGGAGCAGCAAAAACTCATCTCGTTCGCGTCGAGAGGGTTCAGCACAGGTTCCTGATGTGGCTAGCCAACCACACTGCACTCCGCTGTTCGTCTCTCAAGTACGATAAGCAGTGGCGTAGCCAGGGGGGGGGGGGGGCAAAGGGGCCATGCCCCCCCCCCCCCCCCCCCCCAGGAGGCCAGGCGGGCCCCTCTGGCGACCGAGCGAGGGCCCCCTGGGGCCGAAGGCCCCAGTGTTTTGGATGGTGTCAGGTGCCCGCAAAACGCCTTATGTCGCATAAAGAACGTCCACGAACAAATCTAACACGAATAAATAACAGCATTTAAGAGCTGGTATTTATTTCGAGGGCCTCCAATTCCTTTCGAGGGCCCCTCAGACATTTCGAGGGCCCCCTCAGGCATTTCGAGGGCCCCTCAGGCCAGGCACGTAGCCAGGATTTCGTCCAGGGGGTGGGGGGGGGGGGGGGGCGGCGCCTCGAAAGGGCCCCTTCCCGAGCGTTAACCCCCCCCCTCTCCCCCCAAAAAAAAATATGAAAAACTCTACGGATTTCGGCCACTTTATTTAGTGAGGTTCAACTTTCCAGGGGCCCTCTAATCTATCCAGGGGGCCCTCTGGTCTGTCCAGGGGCCCTCCAGCCTGCTCAGGGGCCCTTCCGAGCTGGCCAGGGACTGCACTGGCTGCTTTTTCACCCTGCCGACATCCTCAGGGGCCTCTCCGACCTGCCCAGGGGTCCTGTGCTGGCCAGAGGCCCATTCGACGTAATCAGGGGCCATCTGACCTGCTCAGGGACCCTTTCGGTCTGGTCAGGGGCCCCTTTGACAAGCACAGGGGCCCTTTGAACTTCCCAAGGGCCCTCTGGTCTTCCCAGGAGCTCTCCAGCCTTCTAAGGGGGCCCTTCCAACCTGGCAAGAGACTGCGCTTTCTGTTGTGTCGCCTTGTCAACATGCTCAGAGGGCCCTTCGACCTGCCCTGGGGCCCCTCGGTGCTGACTAGGAGCCCATTTGGCATGTTCAGGGGCCCTTTTGGTCTGGTCAGGGGCCCCTCTGACATGCACAGGGGCCCTTTTAACTTCCCAGAGGCCCTCTGGTGCTGGTCTGTCCAGGGGCCCTCCAGCCTGTTCAGGAGGTCCTTAAGACATGGCAAGGGACTGCACTGGCTGCTTTGTCGCCCTGCCGACATGCTCAGGGGCCTCTCCGACCTTCCCAGGGGTCCCTCTGTGCTGGCTCGGTACTCATTCGACGTGTTCAGGGGCCCTTTGACCCGCTCAGGGGCCCTTTCGGCTTGTCCAGGGGCCCTTCTGACATGTACAGGGCTCTGCTGAACGTCCAAGGGCCCTCTGGTCTTTTAGAAAGGGCCCTGGTGCCCCTAAAGAACCTCTGAAATGCTCTAAACTCTTAAAGACCACGCTTCGCGTGGTCCATGAGCGTGGTCTCGTCGGCTCTTTTCGGTGCGCTGCGCGCTGCGCGCTGCGCGCTGCGCGCCGGGCCTCCAGGGCGGGGGGCGGGTAGCCTCCCCCGCCCCCCCCCCCCCTTGGCTACGTGCCTGCCTCAGGCCTACCGAGTTAATGTTATCGACTTTTAAGCGTTGGTTACAAAATGATCTGTCCGACCTCCTATTTCCCTAAATATGGCAGCATTTGGTAGCATAGCCAACGAGCTACAATAACAGCGCAAGCCCTTATGTGGATGCGGGTGAAGTTATTGTGACGTTAGGACAAAATGTATTGGGGTCTGGACGTTTGGAAGAAGACGTTTGGGATGTGTGGTGGTGGTGGGGGGAGGGGGCACGGAAGTTTTTTAGGGGGAATCCCAAAGTCTCACATTTCTGAAACTCATCAGATTTTGCTTGCTTATGCATTGATAGCTGATTTAAAAACAACTTTCCTTAGATAAAGTTGCTTAGATTTTCTTATCAGGAAATGTGTACATTTTGTGCTGATTTCAGGGCGGTTTGATGGGTTTGATGGGATATAAATTTTTACCCCCAAACTCGAACCCTAGATCCGCCAGTGTGTTGGCCCCCAATTGGCTACGAGGGCCCCTCTGATCCCGTTTGCCCCCCCCCCCCCCCTGGCCGAAATCCCTGGCTACGCCCCTGACGATAAGTTGTTTGTGTTTTATGACGTGCGACCGCTGCGCGCCAGGCGTGTGATGTGACGTTTTTTTACTAAGATTTTTAGAGGTCTCATCCCATCATCTTACTTGCTTGAATATTTTAGTGTGCATGTCCCGTCCAGGAATACCAGGGTTGCGGCGTTCACTCTGTTAGACGTCCCCGCGGCCGTGTGTACAATCCAGCCTATTTGTGCGGGGGACCCCGCTTGCTGAATGACTTTGTCGCTTCGAGTCCCCTGAGTGATATTTTTAATGATGCAATGGGAAGGCTTAACCCTATTAGTGGCAAGGGGGGGGAGATTCTCCCAACCCCTCAGGTTTTTCACGGATATCTCCAGAACGGCTGGGAGCAGGCCCATGACATTTTGAGCCTTTTCCTAGAATTGATTTCCCCAATTGGTGTTGAAAAAAATGACTTCTTAAACCGCGATTTACTGGGGGAAGCTATTCCCCCCCCACCGTTATTTTGCAATAACTCCTCAACAAACACCGGTATCGGCACCAAGCTAGCAGTACCTTCTTTCACATCAATTTTACACATGTTGGCAAAATGAAAAATATGAGGCTATGATAGATTAACCGGGAAAGGACGTCAGAGTGACGTCATGTTCTTCGGTTTTTGCTGCAAAATAATGGTTGGCGGAAAACGCTGTCAAAGGTACGATTTTTGAGATAAACTAAGTTGTCCTTAAATCAAATTACTGACAATAGAACGCGCTATCAAACTGTTGTCTCGGATTTTAAAGTTTTTTATTCCAAATTTTGAGAAATCCAAATACAAATTATTTGTTTTTACAAAAACATTAAAGAAAATGCCGAAATATCGACATCTTCAAAAATGACTGAGTTATGACCTTTAAATATCAAATATCGACCACTTCTCACAGCATAGCTATGCATAAAAAACGCATTTCCATTTTTGCTTTTTACTTCTATTTATATGGAACAAACAATGTTCTAAGGTCATTTTTCGCGTTCTAGACGAAAAGCAAACCCATAAAAATGTGTCACAACGCCTAATGACCATAATCTGCAGTTTGACCTCGTGACGTCGGATGACCATGACCTGACCAAGGTCATAAACAGCTTAGAAAGGTACTTAGAAGTGTCAGACACACGAATCATACCGATTTATCTACAGCTTATGCGTTTAATATCGCAATTTTGCGCGACAATTCCGTCAATCGAGACCTTTTGACACGGTCAAACATTTTGTACTTGACCTGACGTGTGACGGCATCGGTGACCCCGAGGCAAAACAATATTATGTTATTATGGGAGGGGGA
>JAXIVJ010017722.1:0-25337 GCA_036785665.1 Chirona hameri | reverse complement strand
TGATCTTGAAGATCACGTGGCACAAGTCTGAAAATTCTTGTCATCTTGGAAATGGGCACGGGGAATCGTTTGAGACCAATTTTTCGTGATTGGACGGTAACTTTAGGCCCTACAGTGTTCCTTGTCCTTTGACCTTGAAAGTTACGGGGCACAACTCTTAAAAATTATTGTCTTCCTGGAACTGGGCACGGATAATCGTTTGAGACCCTTTTTCGCGATTGGACGGTAACTATGGGCGCTACATGCGTTCTCCTTTTACTGAATCTGAATTTGGGATTGAAGGTCACGGGGATTGACCTTGAAGCTCACCGGGCACAACTCTGACAGTTCTTGTGATCTTGGAACTGGGCACGAGGAATCGTTTGAGACCATTTTGTCTCGATAGGACGGTAACTTTGGGCGCTACAGCGTTTCCCCGTCGTTTGACCTTAAATTTGATCTTGAAGGAGACTAGTAAGGTACAAATATACCTGTTTTTTTAAAGCAGGAGGTTCGATTTGACCTTAGGACCAAATCGGGTAAAAATCGGTGACCGACGCTTAACCCGCGCCGTGCCGGTGCTCGGCGCCACCTTCGCCGTGCCGTGGGGGGGGGCGTTTCGACGCCCCCTTCTTAACTCTGCTCCTAGGCAACGTAGCGCAAAAACGAAAAACAGCGTTGGAAAGCTCGTCAACAATGATTTAGAAACTACTTTTGTTATTTTTTCGCTCAGGTTATTATTGAGGTCACCAGAGGTCATCATAGGTCAAATTTTCCCGTTTTAGGTAATTTGATCCTGAAATCCCACGATATCTCGGGAACTATGATAGCTAGGACGAAACCGAAAAAAGCAATAGATAGCTCTTGAAACGCTCCAGTAACGTTTTTCCGTCAGATTTGAGTTCATGTCAATAGTTGAGGATCCAGAGGTCATCAAAGGTCAAAATGGCTGTTGTCTTGGAAAAAAGTTTTTCGCGAATAACTTTTTTGCTATTCAAGATAGAGCATTGATTGTGGCTCCATCGTGTTTCCATCGGCAAGGCGCATCGAAAAATATACATCTTGACCTTGGAAAGTCAATTAAAAAATTTGACCTCAGGTGAAGGTCACATGGTGACCATGTCGGTCACGGTGGGTCATGTTGCATATGAGTCGATGCGTCTCTGACGAGAAAATCACATTCGTGCCTTCTTCAAGTTTCTATCTCTCTCGATCAAAAGTTATTGGCAAAGAAGTGTATGTGACCTCATGTGACCTCGGGATGACCTTGTGGGGGGTCAAATAAACCAAAATAGTATCTGGGTAATGAAGAATGGTCTATTACCACATGATCCTGAAGAAAAAACGTTGATTGGATGCGTTTACATGGAAAGCAAAGCATTTCAATATTTTCCCATTGACTTATAATGGGGAAGGTCACGTGATCGATCAGACCTTAGGTCACCAAATCAAAAAATCCGAGATATGCAAATTGTAGGTAATCATATCCTTATCAAACTCTAAAGTTTCAAAAGTGATCACCCGGAAACTGTAGACGTGGCACGACCACACACCTTTTCTGAGGTTGGGTCACGTGACCTGACCTGGTGACCTGACCTGATAAGACCTGAAACTTTTGGTTTCACAAAAGTTGTAAAAATGTTCAGTGGACAGGTACTGAAAATTTCAGCTACCTGGCTTCAACGGTTTTTTAGCTATTGGCAAAAAACGGAGGGAGAGGGGCGTCTAAACGCCCCCCCCCCCCCGGCACGGCCGCGGGTTAACACGCGCCTGGAGGGGGGGGCGAAATCCGCCCACCCCCTTCCGGTTTTTCGAGGATAGCGCAAAAACGGCGGCACACAGCGCCGCCGTTTTTTGTATACCTGTTTATAAATGAACTTCGCGCATTATGTAAAATTCTTGGCCTCAGGTCATCTCAGGTCAGGTTGCCAGACCAGGTCACGTGATGACCTCAACTCCAAAACGTTTGCAGTAGTACCACAGCCACAGTTTTACGCCGATCGGTTTCAATCTTGCAGGACTTCATAAGGTCATAGATACCAACAATTTGTTTATTTCGGATTTATAATATCGGTGACCTAAGGTCAGGTCAATTTTGTGACCGCCAACACGGTTTTATCAATAACTATCGACATAATGAAGATAGAGAAAAGAAAACGGTACCAATATGTTTGTCTCGCCGAGACACGTCTCTCAATATGCAACATGACCAAACTTGGGTCACCACTTGACCTTGACCTGAGGTCCGATTTATCAGTTGACCTAACCCGGTCACCATGAATATGATTCGAAGCACCTTGACAAGACACACGCGATGGAGTAAACATTATTGCTTTATCTTTATTAGGTAAAAGGTTATTTGGGGAAAACAGTTTTGAAAACAAAATCACCTTTTTGACATTCGATGACCTCTGAAGCCTAAAATATTGACCTGAGCTCAAATCTGAGGACACCTATGTCGATTGCATTTTTCAATGAATTTCGATTGCTTTTTTCCGTTTGCTGCTAACTATCATAGTTCCCGAGATAGTTGGGGGTGTTCGAACCGAAGTCTTGAAAACCTGAAAATCTGACCCTTGATGACCTCTGGTGACCTCAATATTGACCTGAAAAATTTAACGAAATACTTCCGAAAGAGCTTGTCTCGAGCTATCTAACGTCGTGTCCCGCTTGTCGCTACGTTGCGTGGTTTTCGAGATCATAGGGGGGGGGGGGGCGAAATCCGCCCCCTCCAGGGCGTGTAATTATCAGAGGCCCTCCAGGGCGCGTGTTAAAACGTTTCTGTGGAGCTGTGGACATCATGGACATTGGACATTCATCCAAGCTATTTTAGGCGCCCCGAGTGTGAAAGGTATAATACGTCACCACCTTCAACGCCTCGCCGGGCATATTAAAAAAGTGTCATGGTTATTTCATGGGGGTCCAGGCCTCTTTGTAGGCGCCATCCAGGGCGCTATCGAGGATGGGGGGAGCGGGAGGGGGCAAAACGTGTTATTAGTTTCGAAAGTCACGGGTAACCGGTCGCCGTCGGAGGGAAGCTGTAGGCGCCAGGGTGCCATTATTCTGAGTGCGCCGGGGACACCGCATCGCTTTCGGGCCGGCAAGGTGCCATTCGGGGGCGGTATGATACCTTCCGAGGGTGGCAAGACGTCTTCCGAACTCCGAAGGCGGCATACTGCACTCTGGGGGCGGCAAAATGTCTTCCGAGGGCGGCAAGATGTCTTCCGGGGGCATGATACCTTCCAAGAGCGGCTTAATACGCTCTGAGGGCGGCAGGATGCCTTTAGAGGGCGGCATAATGCCTTCCGAGGCAGGCGATGTACCTTTTGTGTGCGGCATAATGTGCTGTCAGGGCGGCAAGCTGTCTTCTGAGGGTGTCAGGTTGTCTTTCAAGAGTGATACGACGCTGTCGGTAGACACAAGGGCGCCCTGGCGGCCTCCCGAGAACGCTACGGCGCCTTCGGCGCCGGCAAATCCTTTGCAAGAACGGCATTGCGGAGCCTTCGGCGCCGCGATGCTCGAGGGCCCCGTTTTTAAGACAGAGGACTTCAGCCCCCCTGGATCTGCCAATGGCTAATTTCACGGACGTTCTTAGCCTCCGGCATGTTGTCAAGTTTGGGGAGCGTTTGGAGTGGTGTTTAGCTGTTTCCGAAAATATAAGTATATTTAGCCATCTGAACAAACGCATCCAATCTGTGAGGAAGGGATAATTACGACAGCTTAATAATTATAATTATTGCAGCTTCAAGTGCAAGTGAATATTTAACAGTTCTGGTTTACGCGTCAGGCGATTTGAAGATCTCCGGAACGGAGGATCGTAGGCGTAAAGTTCGCAGCGGTAGTAGAAATGCTTGGTTGAGATATGGCCGTTTCCACCACGGCCATGGGGTATTTTGCAGGGCTAAATATCCCACTAAATACCCTACGGCGTAAATCAGTTGTCCGATGTATAGACCCCCCCACCGGTACGGCGAAGGTGGCGCTGAGCACCGGCACGGCGAGGGTTACACGAGTGGCGCCCACCAGAATTCCAGACACCAGTCACTCCAATAAATCTCACGATACAAAAGATGTAAGATGTCGATCTGGCCGTCAATTTTTTTGTGTGCAAGACATATGCAAAACTTATAACCTGTTGGCTTCGCTATGATTTGAAAATGTGTACTATCGACACCATTGACCCTATCCTAAAATATTACTCTAAAAGTTGAAAAATTATAAAATGCAAATTATTCCGATATATTTCGAGCACAGCTGCGGTTTAGGTTAGGTCTGTCGTTAACCCTAAACCTAGTCGCACAATGCAGAACATATATCGGAATAAGTTACAGGCGCTGAGCACAATTAACGATTTGAAAATGTGTCGTACCTAACCAAAATTGGTTAGTTATGGCACAGTTAGGTATGGTGGATAGGTTTTGAGTATATTCATATTATATAAGTTCGGCAATATGTTTATGTATTATCAAGGAGAGGGTCAGGAATGATTTGTACTTACGAATTTTATAAATAATTATTTAACGTAAGTTACAGGCTTTTTAATTCTTCTTTCGATGCACACGTCTCATGCGCCACTTTCGAAATTTGCGTCACTTTCGCAATCTATACTGAAAATGAGAGTCTATGTTTTCGAAATTCACTGCTTTCGATTTTTCTTATCTTTGGGGGGGGGGGGGTGTATAACTTGATAATTTAGCTAAACCAATGCCATTTTCAATATTGTTAGGTACGAATGCCCCATATATGCATAATCGCAGCGATTTGCCAAAGTAACTGGTTTCCTTTAAAAAGAAGTAAGTATTATTATACAGCGTTTTTCATAATGAACTGATGAAAATGCAAACTAATAAAGTAATCATAATTAACTTTGACCTAATAAAAAACTGATGAGACGACCTGTCTGAGACTGTTATGCATGACAACCCCAAATTGTTTTCCGATCATGGTAATATATCACTTTCAAAAGTTTAAATATATTTCCTTTCATGTTAACCCTATTCCCTGCGGGCGGCCAAAATTATGTTAACCCGCGAGTTACTGGGGTATATTTCATAACGCGACTTACTGGGGGTGCATATGGAAGCGTTCAAAGTTGTATCATTCAATGCTTGTACCATCCAAAACAGCACCATCTAACGCTTGCGATATCCAAATTTCGCCCGGGTAGGGGACATCGTCATCATCCAAGCTAGCAGCAGCTAAAATCGTGGTATCCAGCCACATACAAAGTAGTGGCAGCCAAAGCTTGCGACCTCCAAAAATAGAACACCGAGGACATCTACCTTCCGGGAACTATTGGTTCAAATATCACCCGGTAGATGTCTCACCATAGCCAGTGGTGCGACGAAACGCTAGTTGACTGACGTCCCTGGGACACGGCGGAATGGTGTATAGTGGAACCCGGCATTGTCAGTGCCGCCGCCGCCGCCCGCGGGGTCTCAGCCGGGTGTATATGGAAGCGTTCAAAGTTGTAGCATTCAATGCTTGTACCATCCAAAACAGCACCATCCAACGCTTGCGATATCCAAATTTCGCCCGGGTAGGGGACATCGTCATCATCCAAGCTAGCAGCAGCTAAAATCGTGGTCTCCAGCCACATACAAAGTAGTGGCAGCCAAAGCTTGCGACCTCCAAAAATAGAACACCAAGGACATCTATCTTCCGGGAACTATTGGTTCAAATATCGCCCGGTAGATGTCTCACCATAGCCAGTGGTGCGACGAAACGCTAGTTGAGCGACGTCCCTGGGACACGGTGGAATGGTGTACAGTGGAACCCGTCATTGTCAGTGCCGCCGCCGCCGCCCGCGGGGTCTCAGCCGACCGCCCGGCTGCGCCGGGCTGTGCGCCCTGGCGGTAGGTAGCCTTGCCTGCTGGCGGGAGAAATATTCGCTTCTGCTGAGCCATGGGAACCGTAGGAGCCCGTTTATTTCCTTCGTGTTTTAGCTGGGTGTGCATTGATCTGGGCATGATGATTTTAGTGAGTAAGTTTTCGGTACATATGGAGCTTTCACTTCAGGGTGTTTAGTTGTTTTGCCACTTAACCCTATTTGCAACAGGCTCCTGGCTACCCCTATTGGTAACAGGGGGGGGGGGGGGCGGATTCCGCCCCCCCCGGAGATCTCGAGATCTACTCGTCTGATTTTCAAAAATGAAACGGTGTTTGGTTCCCCTCAACACGATCTACATTTCTAAATAATAATACAAAATCTACATTTTGGATAGGGGGGCAACAGTGGGGCAAAAACTACAAATTTTAGTGGTATTTTTGATCCAACATAGCTTTCATGTTTATCGACCGATTTTAACACAACTAATAGGAATCGATAGAGATTTAATTTTAAATTGATATATGACGGTGACGTTTGAAAATTCAAAAATCATAGGCGTGTGCAGGTCACTCAATATGGGGGTGAAGTAAATGCGTAATAAAACATTTTTTGATGTTGTTTTTTTGATAAATGAAATGGTATGTGATTGTGACATTAGACAAAACAGTTATAAAGCGTATGTTTTGCCATAGACGGTACCAGGTTAGAGAAAAAGGGAGGTCAAATTGGGAAAAAATATTAACCGCAGACAAGTTGCTACCCAGCACTATAAATATGTTACTGATCGTAGATAGTTCCTTTTTGCATGTTGCACTTCATCATAGGCGTATCCAGGATCCAAACTGGGGCGGCGCAAGACCTTTTGATAAGTATATTATCCGCTATTATGATACTAACTAGTCAACAGTGACTATTTCACTTACAACTTCAATTAACCCCTCTTTTTACCCTACCTGGACTCGCCTATTATCTTATAATCGCTAGTAGAGTAGCCTGTGGTGCGTGTTTCATCCGAAAACTGCAGTATGTTATGTCATTGTACGTCCATGCCTCTTAGTTTCCTTGCAATAATATGACCCCCTTTCTTCCATTCCTGAACGCGCCTCTGCAAAAAATGACTTTATTCCCTTTTCTGGCCTCATATGTGCATATATCATTATAAGCTAAACGTCTATTGCGCCGTTATCGCTGGCATATCGTCATCACCATGTCAGTCACCCCTCTTTTCATGTGCCTGAACACGCCCCTGAAACTCTATATGTAATAAATTATGCAAATAATGGATGCGGAAGCTATCTTTTACATCTTGATAGCTATACATGCCCCTTACATTGCTCTATTGGCTTCCCGCCAAGCATTGAATACTTCCTGGAACCCTTTTCAAGCCCCTGAAACCTCTGCCTCTGCCATGCAATATTTATGATATTTCATTAACATCAACTACTTTGCACTTGTTGCAAGCACCGATGTAACTCTTTCATACTTGAGGCAGTTAGGAAGAAACCGTGAAGATCGCATTTCCGTATTATCGCCAAATGTCGCCTCCGAACCCATCCAAAACTGTGCCCTGAAACCGCCTCTGTTCAGGTTAGGAACTCAAAATTTTGACTCCAAATGCGGTATTCAATTCTATGGAAAGTCCCAAAATTTCATAGGCCTGCTCCCAGCTATTCTGGAGATATCTGCGAAAAACATGAGGGGGCGGAATCCGCCCCCCGTTACAAATAGGGTTAAAAGTCACTTTGAAAGTTGTCTTGAAATTGTGCTATACGGGGTATTTCGAGCTGAAAAAGGAAATATGGCTTTTGTTTGGACGATAGATGGATGTCCGTCGAAAAATGAGCATGTTTCTCTTTTCTCCTTCATGGCCATAACACAAATTGCGTGACAATTATGACGACAGTTATGACGTATAGCTTGGATATGGAAACTAGTGCACACAATAACGACGGACTTAAGACATATATACGCAGGCTGCGTGTAACGTAAACAACCGTTGTGGGAATCCGAAACAAGTTTCGGGGAAATGAAACTTCTTTTAAAAGGGGCCACTAGTGCTGTGTCGAAATTACTTAATGTTCGGTGCTAATTGTTTCACACAACCCATTTTTCGATCTGCTCTACAAATCTGCTATCTCAGTTCAAAACTCCATGTTAAAGGTGAACTATTCCCTTTAATAAGCTGGAGTAGGGATCTTTGTACCTCGCTTAGATACAGTAAGTATATGTATGTACCTACAAACCAGTCAGACGTTCGTTGGATAGGATAGGGAAACGTTGGATAGGGAGCCAAACTGGCGATTCTTCAACGTTCTTTTCCAATGTGAAGGAGCACTTTGTTTTTTGTTTTGACCTCAGTTGACCTAAGATGACCTTGTAGGGGTCACTGAGCAACAGTTGCATAGGGTCATCAAGAATGGGCTATACAAACATGATCCAGAAGTAATTGGTCTGATGTAATGCGTATTCTCTGAATGGGAGGCATTTTCATATCTTCATATAGACATATAATGGGGAGGTCACGGAATCGACCTGACCTTAGGTCACAGATATACACAAATCTGCTGTCAATAAATATGCGATGTGTAGGTATTTAACCCTCGCCCGTGCAGCGTCCGATCAGTGCGTGACCGTGCAAGGGGGGGGGGGGGATTGGTACGACCCCCCCCCCCCCAGCGTTTCGCCCCTAATTGGGCTAGCGCTTCGATTAAAAAACGAGCGTGTTGCTTGTCAAGAGAGTAAGCCATTGATATCCGATTTTAAGGTCCTAGGTCATTAGATGACCTCTGAAGTCATGCCAATGACCCAAAATTCAACCAAATGGTAAATCCGTATCAAATTGAATTTAATCGAGCTAGAATCGCGAATGAGCATATAATTATGCTAAATGGATGCCAAATTTGAAATCAGCGTCACAAAATGTCATAGAAACTGCCAAATTCCAAAAAGGTCATGTCGGGTCATGTCAGGTAATTTGAGGTCAGTGACCTCGGTTGATCTTTAGGGGCGCATGACCCCAGTGGAACATATAATTATGTAAAATGGATCCCATATTTGAAATCAGCGTCACAAAATGTCCTAGAAGCCAAAAAAGTAATATGAGGTCATCGGATGTAAGTGACCTCGGCTGGACTCTGAAAAGGTCAATGGAGGTCACAATCTAAGTGGAAACCACAACTGTCACCTGGAAACACCTGTGCATATGATCCTGAACGACACACACTATGAAACTGCACAAGTTACAAGGATTAATACTACGGGACGCCAGTTGCGCCTGGCATGACCTTGAAAAACAGGTCAAAGGTCACGGGTCATGTGACCTACAACTTTAGAAATTGCATAATATGTGTCAAATTGTTCATCACCAGTACGGTACTGAAAGTTTCATCGTAATCGGTTGATATTTACGCGAGTTATTCCCGAAAAACCGAGGGGCTGGCATCAACCCCTGCACTGGCGAGGGTTAAGCCTAATTCAATTATGTGAGTTTAAAACTGCTCGGACAAACACTGTTGCCTGTGCACGACCGTTGTTTTTTTACGAAGATTGGGTCACTTAATGCAACCTGGTGACCTGACCTGAAGTGACCCGAAGTAAAACAAATATTGCAAAATGTGGTTCATTGAAGCCGTAACAGGTGCATGTTACAATTTGTTACAAAGACTAAGACAGAAAATCTGACAACAGGTTATCACGATCGATCAGTAAGCTGTTTGAACAGAAGTGCATCAACATATTATAACAATGTCAAACACATACCAATCGTTTTTGCGCTATTTAAAGGGATTATACGGGTTTTTTCCCAGAATAAATGAGTTGCATAGTAAAACGTACTTATAAAGGTGGTAGAAGTCCCACGCTAGCCACATTTTTCAGGAAATTTCAGGAAATTAATAAGCAATATTTGACAAATAAACTTGTTTTGTTCCAACAACACCTGTTACCTAGTTTTTCCATAAAATTCGATATTTTTCATGATTTTTCATGCCGATACGCCACCACCAAATTATCAACGATAAATGCCAGAGATAAGAAAACCACAAAACCCGAACGAACAGTGTGTAGTAATAAAGAGTCCCGTAAGTTTTGAATTGCATAATCATTTTGTGATCCAGTGTAGGACTTGCAGATAATTCAAAACTCTAAAATTGATTGCTGCAGATTCTAAGATGATAAATGTGGTGGACAGTAATGCCGATCAAGTACTCTTTATCTGATACAAATCTCGAAAAACGCCAAAGTTTGAATGCTGATAATTGCTGAAATAATAGACTAAATGAGCATTGTGGTCCCTGTTATATGTCTTAAACGTGTTTAAAGCTCACACAACTGCAAAAGAGTGCATTTCCTTTCAGGACGGAAACCCGTATAATCCCTTTAATGAGACAGTGCGTATTTCCCAGAAAAACGGCTTGCGTACCTATACTCAAATACACAATGCTTCCTGCTCGATAGAGACTGGTAAAGTTTTTAATCATGCCGCTTGTTGCCAGTCCAATATGGACCAGTAGAATACAATTAACAGCCACTGAATCGGATCCAATGACCACCGTCGTCACATGGGTGCTCAAAATGTTCGCGTTTAAGCCGGCGATCCACTAATAAAACGTCTCTTAGGTTGGTTTTAAGGTAGTCAATTTTGGTTTGCGCGCTGTCTCTGGCCGACGTAAATTCGACCACATATCGGACGTGCGAGATGCACTGGGCTGGCTCACCGCCCCGCAACTGTACGAACTTCAATCTCTCCACCTGCTTCACAAAATTTCCCAGCTTCCCAGCTTTCGGCCAATTCTGAACTTCGTTCCAGAAGCACCCGCCAGGACGCTGATTTGGCCCTCCCGCGCGTGAGAACTACAACCGGCAAGTGTCGCTTTTTATATAGTACGGTGCAGCGGTACAACACCCTGTCTCGGGACATTCGTGACGTCTTTACCGTCATTTAAACGTAAAGTTGGCACTCTTTTACATGACATCTGATGTGCTGTGCTGGATGTGTGTGCTTGCGATCGTGTATTGTGTGTGTTTTGTTTTTCTACTCAGTGTACGCAAGTGTGTCGTTTTTAACATGTATCTCATCTTTTAACCATGACACGACGCTCAGAATAGCCGGTTGTATGTATCGGAGAGTGTTTTTACCGTAAATACAGTTTGAAGCTGTAAAATGGCATCGGTTACTCGAGGACTAACAAAACTCGTGATTCCGCCCTCCCGTCCCGCCGAATTCTGGTAGCCGTTAGGTGTTGGTGAAATATAAATATGGAGTGATGATGTGAGGGCGGCAGACCCGGGGCGGGCGGGTATCACATTACACCGTGGGAGAACGCGTCGTCGTGTCGCGACGCGCCGAGCGCAGCCGTACTATGGATCGTCCATATATTACGTAACGCTTTCTTCGGCAATATTCAACACCCTGTTGAATATTGCCGTTTTAATGTAACGCTTCGTAACATTTCGACTGAGCCCCGTATACAATTAAGTAGCGCAAACATGTTTGAAGTTTGAACCCCCCTCCCCCTAGCCTCTGTAAAACATACAAAATCATGCTTAATGTAGCATGAACATCGTCGTGGCGGTCAATATCTTGAATTCCAGACCCTGTGCTAGTCACTCGTATAGGCTTTGTATGATTCTGTTATTGTTTCCGTTTAAGGTTCATTTTAATTGTCCAGCTTTACGATAACACCTGTGCGACCCCCTCCAGCTATGTAATATATGTGTATATATTCATATACAGACAATTATGGCATACATGACACAGGAAAGTAAACACATGGGCGGACGCGTTTCGTCATAAATGACTTCATCAGCACCATATACACAAAATGAAATAATGCACACACTCAAGAAAAGCTATACATCACAGTTTCAATCTATTCGAATTATTATTTAAATGTTCTAGAAGAATGTGATATAAAACTTGTTCTAATATACAATCATCCTGAATGATGTAATCGATGTCGCTAACGCAGAGAACGGTGGCGTAATATTCCAGAAACTGAGAGGTGAGATTAACTCAGGTTACTTTTATGGAAACCCAGACACCCAAAGAATTTATCCCTATTAGACCAATCATTTTGCATGGATTCCCACGCCAGCTTACAATGTAGCTATACAGCTGAACTCTATTATTTCACCTTGCATACCGAAAACTTATTCCCTGAGATCGTCTTAAGAATTCATAGAAATACTCAGATTACGGGAGAGGCATGGCACCCTGGCATCTCTTGACGCATCTTCACTCTTTACGAATGTCCCTGTCGATCAGACGATTGATATGCTTCTTGAGAACGTGTACTCTCATGCGTCTATCCCGGCGCCACGTGTACCTAGAGCAAGAGCTAACTCAAACGTCTCTTTGAGATATGCACAAAAGACACTCTTTCCTTTTGCACCCAGACTTGCACCCAGAGGGCAAGCTTTGCCAACAGATCGATGGGGTGGCAATGGGTTCCCCTTGGGGTGTCATTTGCGGAAACGTATATGGCACAGATAGAATCACTGACCTTAGAGAGCCTAGACGAAACTTTTCACGTACTGCCGGTACACTGATGACATATTTGTTGATATTGTTGACGAGGAACAACTCATGTGCCTCAAATCCGAACTTGAAGACAAATCAATTATCAAATTCACGTTCGAAATGTCAGTAAACTACCGAATTCCATTTCTAGATGTAACAGTTGATGCTTCAAATAAAACAATCGTTACCTCGGTTTACAGGAAACCCACTGATATTGGTAGATGTCTTGACGGTCTGAGCGAGAGCCCAGATAAATACAAAGAAAGTGTAATTCGTACATATATACACCGGGCACTGACACACTGTACAACCTGGGCCCTAGTACACCAGTAATTCAATAGGATCAGAAACATCCTAGTCAGCAACAACTTCAGCCTAACTGAAATTGATAACCAGATAAAAAACAGCTCCATAAACACTTTCGATCATCAACAGAGGGTGGTGGAGCAAAACCGACCGCTGACATCAAACTCTACTACAGAAACAGAATGTTCACAGCCTATAAGGCCGACGAAAAATCTGCTGTAAGTGACATTCTAGCCAGAAACTGTATCCCAGCTGACCCCCAGAACAGTATCAAGCTGATGGTCTATTATAAAAGTCCAAGGACTTCAGACCTCATCATGAACAACAACTTATCCAAAGACAGCTTCCTTCTGAAAGCCAACAATGTAGTATATGAGTTCAAATGTACTGTCGGCGACTGCGCGCGCCGCTCAAACTCGACATACATAGGCCACACAGCTACATCACTATCGCGACGGTTAACTATGCACTTACAGGCAGGCTTTACAGGCAGACGATGGCAGTGTTTATGGCTCTTTGTCCCCGTCGCAGTCCATATCTACTGTTGTGTTTAAAACCGAGGTTGAAAGAAAGGGACCTAACATGGTTATCAGAAGTTTATTCAATGACAAGGAACCTGATGAATCGAAAATATATTGTATTGAATAAATTAAATACAATACGTGTGTACCTATCGGTACACATGATCAATGAGACAGATATATCAATGTACGTTTTGGAGTCTTTGGTAACCAACATGTTATTTCATTCGCTTTTGCATTCTTGGTAACAGAGCGGAAAGGTCAGTTTCAAATTGCAGTGTTTTATGCCGGGTCCTGAACTCATAAACCTATATTATATAGGTTTATGAGTATATATATTCTAAAGCTTCTGACTATTTTTTTTTTAAATGACAGCCAATGCTCTGCCCAAATGCGTTCAAAGTTTGCAAAGCGATGTAATTTTTGGATAACTACTTCATCCATTACTTCAAGTGCATGAGTAACTTCATCCGCATCCGTCTCGGCCAGCCGTCCACAAAACGACTACCCCGCATAACGAGCCGGACGGTCATCGAACCCAGCGCTATCCGTCCTCCTGGTACAGATATGGGCACCTCGGGTTGGTCAGCACGCAGAGCAGTGCGCTGAGCGTATGAAGAAGATATAAAATACGCCAGTGACGTTGCCTTGTATCGCATTACTGACCTAAATATCTAGCAAATACCCTGACCCCCCATTAGGTTATTACCACTGAGCCAGTGTCTCCCGAAAGCAAAAAGCCAGTTCAGCGGCAGCCGGGAGGCGCAAACGAGTTCTGATATTCACATCCTATTAATAATAATTAAAATTGCAGACTATTGCTATCATGGATGGACGTAAAATTTGCATACGATAGTGCGACCCTACATCCCCACTAAACTGCCAAATTTCGCGGTTGTGACTGCACGGTGCGCGGAGTCAACGAGGCGACATCAGAACGGACAGCTGACAGGTGGCTGCCACTTCTCGTCATTAGTATGAAATAGCTCTCTATGTAACAAGAATAACTAGGTTATGTATCAACTTGGGCGGCGAATCCCAAACAGCTTGTGGTAACATGTTTTCATAAATATAAAAAAACAGTAGAAAAAGCTCTCTAAAGAGCTTACATGTGTGGTGATTTAATTGTTGAAAATGACTGTCATCATTGCCAGTCAGTGCCTATCGAATAATGCTACATATATTTGTTTAACATTCTACCGTGCATATTTCCGATAATGTTTTTTTGTTGACCATTTACAAATACAAATATAATAAATAAAGCTGGTACATATAAGAAAAAAAATGCGTTCCTAATGATACATTATTAAGTAGAAACTGATTTGCCTTCACATTTTCGCGGACCGATGGTTCATCCGGCACTTCGTCCCCCCCTCACACTCAAAAATCCGTGGCGACGCTAGTGACATTCCCCCAGAGAAGATGACCCCAGCCATCAGGATGAAGCTGGAACAGACAGTACTGGAGAGATCATCAGCTGTGGCCTGTGGATTTTGTTTACCCGTGAAGCCTTTTTCACCGGCTGTTTTTGAATTGATCAAAAGAGAAACACTCTGATATGTGGCTGACGTAAAGAACGATGCACTGTTGGGCCTGCACGACAGTGAGCTAAAGGCTGATATTGGAGTTTTACTTTTCTCTGGGTATGATCCCCTTCCCAGTGGTGCAGCTCCACTGCAGTGAAGCTGTGTGTATTGGTGCACTGATACGAAACAGAGGATGTGTAAAAGACTTAGTGAAAAGTGTGATCGCCAGAGGGAAGTCCATGCAGATAAAGGTCTATATTTGTGTACAAGGCAAGGACAAGGGAACTTTGGTGCATTGAATATGTGTTATTTCATTGGTAGTATTCATTTACTTATCTATTGATCACCAACAGGTCAATAAACCCACTAATAGGTGAAGTCAGGAAACAAGACAAACCAAATACACACGAAAATATATAAAAAAACAGCAAGAGCATATAATAAAAAAATACAATAAAATGTGGTTCGTTGTGTTGTGGGGATTTGATATAACTGAACTGAAGAAGGATTGTATCCGAAATATATTCAACTTTCTCTTTTTATATTTTTAAAACTAAGTTTTGAACATAAGGTTATAATAATAACTTAACATCTTGCTAATCGCTATGCTGTTCATACAAGTACTTCGTCATATACTTCGTCATATAATTGCGAAAATATACAATACTAAAATACTAAAATCACATGACAACCAATCATCAATCCCCAACATCAGACGGGATTGTCTCTTACATATTTTATCACACTTGCTCTGAAGCTAGCAGACGTAGCGTGGAACGGATCAGCAGCTTGGAATCTTTCCCCATGTGCATTGAATCCCAATACAGCGCGTCGGAATAGCCCTCGCTTAGTGGTCTCCTTGTTAGCCTTGTGAGCGGACGGAACATGAATCAGTTGCGATGGTCCGGCCCTGGTTCAACGCCGTGGTACGTGGAGTGGGAAGCAGCCGAGCAGAAAGGCGGAGTGGCGGAGTCGGATCGGAATAGGATCAAGTATAGGAACATGAACTGCTCCACTGCCTAAATAGATCTCTTAACCCTCGCCCTACGGGGGGGGGGGGCCTGACAGGCCCCCCCTGATATTTTTCTTGAATAACTTTTGACACATGGAGTGCATCTTGCTGACATTTTTGGTAGCTGAGTTTACAACAATGATACGCAGGCTGTAAAAGTGTATTTGAAATTTGTTAAGTATTTTGGGAGATAATAATGTTTTGATGACGTCATGCTGGTAAAAATAGAAATATTTGAAAAATCGTAGAAAACAGAGTTTTAAAGAAAATTGCGGCGCCTGGCCATTACTATTAGTCTCGGATCCCCTGGTCAAAACGGGACCGTCCCGTTTGGAGGCGGTGCCTCTATATTTCCAAAACGCCTGAAATTAGGGGGCGGATGTTTTCGAAGCTGTGTTAGGACGTCGCTCTCCCTATGTGACCAGAAAACTGTTGATCCAGTCCATCTAGAACACAACTTGGTACTTACGTAATGAGTTAACTATTATATTCATGTAATACTATTAAATTATGTCTATGTAAAATTTTCAATAATAATTCATCACAATTAATAATTAATTATAGAATATGAAATTCGTTGATTAAATCCGTTGCAGACTATGGTTACTAGCGGATCCAGGGGGGGGGGGGGGGGTTGCGGCCATGACCCCCCTCCAAACCAACTGAAATCGGCACAAAATTGACACATTTCCTGATATGGAAGACAATCTAAGCAAATTTTAGAAAGAAAAGTTTGTTTAAAATCGGCTATCAATGCATAACCAAGCGAAATACGATGAGTTTCCAGAATTATGTGATATTTTTTGGAGGGAATTCGCCCCCCTCCCCACCCGTCCCCCCCCAACCACCGTTCTGGATCCGCCAATGACTGGTAGTAGCAGTACCATACGCTAGTACCATGAGGTTTATCGGAATGGGCCGGTAATCGCATATCGAAACGTGGCAGCTAACGCCCATCCTCGTCGTGAGTGATTTTCTTGGCCTTAGCAGCAAGTGGCGTAGTGCCGACGCAGCATCAAACTTAGTTTTATCGTTACCATTAGCTTTCTCACGGTCTCGATGTGACGTTCCCCACTCCGTCGGTCTGCACCGCTCACGCCTCACCCTCCTCCCCGCCCGACAGCTGCCGGCCGATGCGAGGCGACGTCGGGTCCAGTGTGGTGTCAGATGTCCATTCGCATAAACATATTCCACTGTAGCCGGCTTGCATGCCAGAGTGACTACGTCATCACCACGCTACTCCCTCCATCTAGCGGGTTTCACTGCAACTAGTAGTTCCAATATGACCGCGCCAGACAGTTTTGGATGGCGCAAGCTTGACTGCAACGGCTTTGTATGTGGCTGTATGTCTCGGTTTTGAATGCGGCGAGTACCATTTTGGATGCGGCGAGCTTGGCCCATGAAGATGTCCCCTACCCGGGCGAATTTTGGATGTCGCAAGCTTTGTTGGCTGCTATTTTGGATGGTACAAGCATTGAATGCTACAACTTTGAACGCTTTGATAGTTCTCCCTTACTGGGGGGGGGGGGGCTATTCCCCCCCCCCCTCGGATCTCCGGAACTACTTGACCGAATGAAAAAAAATCACACTACATTCGATAGCCCTGGGAAATTTATCTAGGAAAACATAATATTGTTGACCTCGGGGTCACCGATGCACAGGTCAGGTCAATTACAAAATGTTTGACTGTGTCCAAAGGTCTCGATGGAAGGAATAGTTGCGCAAAATTGCGATTTTAAACGCATAAGCAGTCAATAAATCGGTATGATTAGTGTGTCTGACACTTATAAGTACCTTTCTAAGCTGTTTATGACCATGGGTCAGGTCAAGGTCATCCGAGGTCACGAGGTTAAACTGCAGATTACGGTCATTAGGCGTTATAACACAAGTTTATGAGTTTGTTTTTCATCTAGAAGGCGAAAAAATGATCTTATAACATTGTTTGTTCCATATAAATAGAAGTAAAAAGCAAAAACGGAAATGCGCTTTTTAGTTTCATAGTAATGCTGTGAGCGGTGGTCGATTTTTGTCATTTAAAGGTCATAAGTCAGTCATTTTTGAAGATATCAACTTTAAATTTGGTACACATATTCACCGAACACGTCTCGATCACATATAATCCGGATTTTGGATAATTCTGTTTTTTTGTTGTTGAAAATTTTGTAAAAACAATTAAAAAAAAGATTTCTGAAAGTTTTGAATAAAAAACTCAAAAATCCGAGAGCGTAGTTTGATAGCCCGGTCTATTTTCAGTATTCTGATATAAGACAATTGAGTTTATATCAAACATCGTACCATTGACAGCGTTTTCCGCAAACCATCATTTTGCAAACAAAACCGAAGAACATGACGTCACTCTGACGTTATTCCCGGTTGACCTATCATAACCTCTTATTTTTCCTTTTTCCAACATGTGTAGAATTTATGTGAGAGATGGTACTGCAAGTGTGGGGACGATACTGGCGTTCGTTTAGGAGTTATTTCAAAATAACGGGATGGGGGGGGCAAAAAAAAAACCCAAGTAAGACGCGGGTTAACCTGCGGGGGTCAGTCAGATTCTGCCCTCCCAGAGATATCCAGAACCGCTGTCGATTTCGATGGAAAGAACGCTATTCGATTCGTCATGACAATATTTTTTTTTTAGGGGCCTGATTTTTGTTTTAATGGGGGGGGGGGGGGGGCAGGGGGCAAAACAAAATACAATTTTGGGTGTTTTTGAAAGGTCATTGCGGCCATGTGGTTTGGCCGATTTGCATGCCATAAACGTTTTTGAGCTGCAAATACACTGCTCTTTAATATACCAAAATAGAAATATCAATTACAAATAATAGTCGTATTCAGGGGATGTCAAATGGGCGGCATTTTATGATGCAAATTTGTGCTGTTTGTGATTGTTTGGGACGACATGAACGTCACATATGGGCATTACTTGCTGTAATTGGTTAAATTTAAGATATTGCGCATAGGCGGATCCAGGAAAACAACGTGGGGAAACCATACGAGTAACGCTTTTATAATCTTACTAATTCGAAGTTGGACCTAATTTAACCCGCGCGGCGCTGGGGGGTAAATTTTACCCCCCCCCCCTCCCGGATTTTCTCCATAACTTGACAACTATGACAGATATCAAAGTGAAACTTACGGTAGCTTATGGTGCATCAATTCTACGTCTTCTGCCATTTTTTTTTTAATTCGTGAAAATTTGTGGCAGATAATGACGTTTTGGTGACGTCATGCCATGTCATTTTGGGTGAAAAAACGTTAAATGTTTGACAAATCGTAGAAAATAGCGTGTTACTGCAAATTGCAAATAAAAGACGTCAAAAGAAGGGAAATAACATTGTCTTTGACATGGCTATCTCAGATTTTCAAAAAAAAATGTTTTTTGACCCCCAAAAATGCAAAAAACTGATTTTTGGGAAGAATTTCCACAAAAGTTTTTTGTTTGAAGATTTTCAAAAAAACGGAAGATATATTAGAGAACCGAGTATGAACGATGTTCAAACCAAATTTCAAAGCAATTTCTTTATTTTTGACTGACTTATGGCTCTCTAAGAACAAGTAACTCATGACGTCATTTTTTTAAATTGCGTTTTTTGGCTTTTACTGACCAGATACAGACAAATAAATGCCACCACTGTATTTCGAAGACAAAACTAGTCTAGAAACATGCAATGTTTATTTAGATTAATCAATTTCAAATTTTGACCTTATTGTGACCTGACCTTGACCTGAGGACGACTATATGGTGTCAGGCTGTGAAAATGGCTACTTCTATCGAATTATACGTGTAAAATAACCCATACAAACATGTGTCGCATGGCTTTCGTAGACCTGTGACCTTGTGTGACCTGACCTTGACCTTGACCTTTGCTTACAATGTCGCTTTTACTGATGCGGGAAATGCATTATACACTCTGGAGCACTTTGTGAGATAATAGTTGCAATATAAGGCTTTGGATGGAAAGTATAGCCCCAAAAACTCAAATACTTACATTTTACATTTGACCTGACCGTGACCTGACATGTGACCTTATTTTAAGAATTTCGAGTATGCATTCGATTCTTCTCATTGAGAGCTTGCGATCGCCGCATTGCGCGTCTCGATGCGGTTATTGGTTCGGAAGATACGAGGGGGGGGGGGGGGTAAAATTTACCCCCCCAGCGCCGCGCGTTCGGCTGGAGACCCCAGCGCCGCGCGGGTTAAGGTATGGTATCGCCTCCCATTTTTTGTTTGTAACTGAGTGCAACTCTGCCAGCAAACATTTATAATCCCAGTATGTATGATGCATATTGCATTGAAAATGTTTCCGACGCATTTATAGCACCGCAAACTACGAAGAAAGTATGCGCCGCACAACCGCATTCGTAACACCCTCGTTATATACAGGAGCCTAGCACCGTCTCTGTTATCCCGATGTTTTTCAGAATTTTAACACAACACGCGCCATTCAAAGTAAGGAAAGGTCACAAAGTTTCAAGACGCTAGGCCCAACGGTTTAGAAGCGGCAAGTGAAAAAAAAACACCGGGGGAGGGGGAGGGGGGCGGGGGGGGGGGGGTTGGGTGAGGGGTGTCAGAATCAGCCTCCCGCTGGGAATAGGGTTAAGCTGTTTGAAAAATTAACATTAATTATGCAAAGCCCTGTATATACTCTTTGCACTACACCATTGCACACTGTTGCTATGTGGTTTCAGAGCAGCCAACCCCCCCCTTTTGGCTGGATCAAATTTTGGGTTACAATGTATTTTTTCTCACAGAGAAATGTCCATGGGTCCGGGAATCAGCAGGCATATTGACCAAAATGTCTTTCGAATAGGATTTTTGATGTCTTCAACTCACAATTTCTGAAAAGTTCATGAACAGGGCCTATGGACCAATGAGTTTGCCGATTTTAGAGCTTGTCTAATGTGTGTTGTTTATCACCAAAATATATAACTTTTGGCATGAAATAAAAGCCCACTTCATGTTGTTTTATGTGAGAATAAATTTTGAAGAAAAATTGTCCATAGCAAACAAACAAAATATATTTTGCGCCTTTATTGTTGACAAACAATAATAATGTCATTTTGGACAATCTCGGAAAATTAATGCTAAAGAATGCTACGGTTAATAATACATAGAACACCTTCATACGTGTGTCCTTAATGCATATCCACAATATCTAGTGCCACTTTTTGCATGGCTCTGCCGCTGTACCCACCACCATAGGCGGCGGAACGGGGGGGCGTCACCGGGGACCGCACCCCCTTGAATTTGCAAGGAGCACTCATATCAAAGTGCCCCCCCCCCCCCTCCACCTAAATTTGGTATGGTTAAGGTCATAAGTTAGGTCTAATTATCAAATTTATGGAAGCCCATTTGTATAATGCCGTGATTATTTACGAGCGTAATAATGCAGGTCTGGCATTTTCGTTCAATAGGACAGACGTTGTGTCAATATCATGCAGTGACTTAGTGCACGACGGAAACCGTGCTAATACACATAATGCACAGCTTAGACCTAACCCGCGCCCCGCTGGGGGGGGGGGGGGGGGCAATGTCTGCACCCCCACCTATATTTTCTCAATAACTTGAAAATTATGATAGATATTGACGTAAAACATACAGCACCTTTTGCTACATCAATTATACGTCTTTTAAAAAAAATGATATTGTACGCTGGGAGACAATGACGTTTTAATGACGTCATGTCATACAATTTTTGGTAGAAAAACGATGAATGTTTGAAAAACCGTAGAAAATCGAGTTGTAATGAAAACTGCAAATACAAAACGTCAAAAGAAAGGCAATTGCATTGTCTTTAAAATGGCTATCTCAGATGATTTGAAATGTTGGGTTTTTACTCTTTTTTTTCTTATTTCAATAGGGAAAATGTCCATAATTTTGTTTTGATGAAGATATTACAAACACGGAACACACATTAGAGAAACAAATATGGAAGATATCCAAACCAAATTTCAAAGCAATATCTTTATTTTTGACTGACTTATGGCTCTCTAAGTACATGACTGACTTATGGCTCCCTAACTCGTGACATCATTTTGTTGGCCATTACTGGCTAAATATTACGGAAATGTGCTTTTGGATGTATGTTAGGATAGTTTTTTTAAAGAATTTCATGCCACATAAAATGCAACCAATAAATGGTTACCAAATGACTAATCCCAGCGTCTTTTATGTTGACTTATCTGTTGACTCCCGTTTTGTTTTACAACCCAGGTCCGCCATTGACAGGAAAAAGTTTTTGTTCAATATTGGCATGATGTGCCAACTCAAATCCTTTCGATTGTGCCCTTTTTTGTCAATGTAGCACCCGTACTTTGGAAGTTATTATTTTATGACCGCTCTGACATCAAATAGCAACGGTGTGCATTGCCATATTTCAGTTTGAGTACGAATCTGTTTGCGTTGGGATGCTTTTATCACAGCGCACGAGAATACAACTGAAAACAAAAATAGCAGGTTTATTGGATCATTTGGATCACCAAGGTATGCAAGGCATTGACCACGATAACACAGCTTAATTACAGCTTGAGGTGCAGTACAAAAGGTTGAGCATAAATGATAATCACCAACTGCTTCATTTCGTTCAGAAATAAAATATACTTACATAACTTGTACTATTATTTAAGTTATCAAATTGTAAATATACAAATTCTTACATTTTTTTCCTGGATTCCTTGAGGTGGAGTATTTAAACCGTGAATTGGCCAATGATTGAATATGCTGACATCCTGGTCACCATGATTCCTCTTCAAACACTGTTCCTGCATCTCAATGATGATCCTCTGTGCAAGGAAATCGGTGAAATATCCAACTTTGAGTGTTGCTGTATAGAGCAGTGTATCTACAGTGGAAGCTAATAAACTGGACAAGATGAACAAAAACGTTACCAAAACAGATCATCCGGTAAGTTGCTTGTTATATTCACCTCGGCAAAATATTTTATTGATGTAATTCGCGTTAATCTAATCTGAGAAACCATTCAGGGCAACGCCATTTCCTATTATTTGTATAGCTAACCTCATACAAAATGATAAACACGAAGCAATGCATTTCATGTAATACCTATAGTTATTTGTTGACCCTCGCCAGAGCAGGGTCCGATACCTACGTGACCGTGCAGGGGGGGGGGGGATACAATCCCCCTGGCGTTTCGCCCCTAATTGAGTAAGCTTCCTTTAATAACGAATCTATCCCGGTAGTAAAAACCTTCAAGTACTTGGGCATCACGTTAGACAGACGCCTCAATTTCACCGCGCACTTCGCTGATATTAAACAACGTTGCTCCCGCCGTCTAAATATATTAAAATGTATAGCAGGGCGAGAGTGTGGTGCTGACCGTCGCACCCTATTCTGCCTGTATACATCCCTGATTCGTCCAATACTGGACGAATCAGGGAAAATACTGGATGCTTTTCTGTTTGACGAAATATCCTCAACCCACATTACACGACTCGAAACAATACAAAACACTGCCCTCCGCATTGTCACCGGAGCCCTCCGCACGACACCCACAATCAACCTCAACACAGACACAAACATTCCTCCACTCGCACGACGCCGCACGTACCAGCTGCTCCGCTTCTACGTGCGTGCGGCCTCCCGTCCTTCACATCCAACATACCACATACTAACACATCTCCCCACAAACAGAATCCTCACAAACGCTTAGCATAAAACCCCACAATCAGCATTCGTATCGAGCATGCCCTAAAAATGTGTAACTTAACACCTCCATCAATTTTGCTTGCCCCCAGCCTCAGCCCATTTTTGGATACACCGCCCACTCGACACCAATTTACTATTCTCTACATCTAAACCAGACACTCATCTTGCTGATATTCAATCAATGTTCCTAGGATTTAAAGACATGTTACCCTGATTACACATTCATGTATACAGACGGATCGCGTGCCGATGGTCGCACGGGAGCCGCCTTCACAGTAAATAATTTCGTATTTAAATATCGACTTTCTGACCACCATTCAGTTTACTCCGCTGAACTAGTCACCATTATATCTGCAATCCGCCATATTCAACACCGCGCCATCAGCCAGGCTGTCATTTGTACCGATTCTCGGGCTTCTCTGTTTGCACTATCTTCTATCCACAATTCTGCACATCCCTTAATAGATCAGATTCGCCGTCTGATGTCTTCTCTGCCCAATTCAACCACTATTAAATTTCTGTGGATACCGGGTCACTCCGGTATCCCAGGCAACGATCAAGCTGACTCCGCCGCCAAGGCCAGTCTGCAGGATCCTCCCCGAAATCATTTGCAATGTCCCATTTCTGATTACCTTAATTTAATCCAATCTAGTTTCTTAGCATTTCTTCAGCGTGACTGGGACCGCATTGCCCATTTTCATCTATACCCTATTAAACCTGTTCTTGCGCACTGGCCGTCATCAAATCAACACACTCGTTTAAAAGAAATACTTATTGCTCGGCTTAGGTTAGGCCACACCAAAATCACACACTCATACATCATAGCTCAAGAACCGCCACCCATATGTCACAGATGTCACACACGCTACACAGTCAAACTCTTCCTCCTCACATGCTCATTATATAACACAGCACGACAACCCATAATACGTTACACAGCTGCTAATCGGCTGCCCCTAACACTCCCTATCCTACTTGGTGACTCCCATCCTGATTTACTCACACTTCTTTATGATTTTCTTCACACAACAAGATTATAACTATTTATATAACGTAATAATACGGGGTTTTACTGCGCAATTTGGCAAAAACGCACAGGTTTCCCCTTGGATAGGCTCCGTTTTTTTTAATTAATTAGGACTTTTCCCGGCGGAATACATTACACATTAGGTCATTACACATTCTACTTATTCTATTTTATACTATCTTATTTTATATTATTTTGTTTTTACTATTATTATTTTGAATTTGATTGATTGATTGATTGATCGGTTGATTGATTGATTGATTGATTGATTGATTGATTGATTGATTGATTGATTGATTGATTGATTGATTGATTGATTGATTGATCGATTAGTTAATCAATTAGTTTTAATTATATTTTTTATTTTTTACTTTTTATTTTTATTTGTATTATTTTGTTTTTACTATTATTATTTTGAACTTAATTGATTGTTCGATTAATCAGTTGATTAATCGATTAATTAATCCATTAGTTTTATTTATATATTTGTTTTCTTCTTTCTTTTATAAATTTAGTTTGAATGTTTTGTATGGATGGATTTCCGAGGTCAGGACCCACGCTAAGCATAGCTTGTTGCGCAGGTCCTGACCTCACCACCCGATCGCGCAATTCCTGTTGGCCGGCAGAATTTAGAGACGAAAGTTTTACGTGCCCGACATACCTGGACACGGTCCGCCCCACTCACTGACGTCACCTGCCCTTGAGTGCGACCGCTGCTACTGGCCGCAGGCCACCCCAGTCAGGAGCAAATAGCGAGCGCCGAAGCGACTCGAACCCGGGCTGCCACTACCGGGATAGGTCAGAAGTCCAGCGCTCTCCCACTGAGCTACAGGGGCGGATTTTTATTATTATTATTAACTAGACTAGTTTACTTATTAACTAACTAGTTTATTTGTTAATTATTAACTAGAATCTTCTACCTTTCAGTGTATGCCTGATTGTGT
>JAXIVJ010017721.1:0-25339 GCA_036785665.1 Chirona hameri | reverse complement strand
ATATATAATATACTAGGGCCCTTCAAGCCTGCAGGGCCCTTCAGGCCTGCAGAGGGCCCTTCAGGCCTGCAGGGGCCCTTCAGGCCGGCAGGGCCCTTCAGGGCCGGCAGGGGCCCTTCAGGCCGGCAGGGGCCCTTCAGGCCCCTTCAGGCCGGCAGGGCCTTCAGGCCCTTCAGGCCGGCAGGGCCTTCAGGCCCCTTCAGGCCGGCAGGGCCCTTCAGGCCCAGCCGGAAATAACTATCACCACAAATTTATCTGGCACTTCATGTCTTGTTACAGGGGTGTTTGGCACAACAAATACAATATAGCACAAGGAGATGTTTTGGGGTTGCCACCCTGCGAGCACAAAAATACTATTTTGAATTAAGAATCATGGTTTTAGAGAGAACAAAATATGATAAACGGTGCAGTAAGCATTGCAAATAAAAATACAGATCTCTCACCGTTATCTGTGATGCCCTGGTGTAATCCGCTCCGCAATTTCTCTCCATGAGTTGTCCATTCTTTCTTATATCTTTGTACGATGCATGCTGTTGGTTGTATAACCATTCATATTTTCTTTACATTTTCGATTAACAATTCGTCCTCAGCTGATGACCACACCATCTGGAAACACAAGAGGATGAATAAATTATGATCAGTTAACACTGTGTGAACAGTGTGCAGCCTATATTGTGGCCTAGAGCCTACAGCATTGCTTAATGATGTGTTGTATGCCGAGGATTGTAGATGGTGAGTTTAAGGCTGTAGGTTGGAAACATTGAGGTTTTTAACCTACAGCTAACAGCCTTATGAGGTTTTATGAGGTAGGTAATCAGATAATACATATTTGTTTGTGCTTTTGGCTAAGCATATGGTCACATGCCATGCTAAGGCAAAATATATTGCGGTGAGCGAAAGCAAAACATGACCACAAATATGACATTTTGAGGCATAGGTCAGTAACATTGGCAATTTTTTTGAAATATCAATGCAAGATGCAGGAACTGCTGGGTCATACAAAGACCCCCAAAAAGAACATTCTGCTTGAATAGCCAAAATGTACATATTGTCCAATAGTTAAAACCAGTGGCGCAGGAACTATTTTTGGTAGTCTTCCAACAGGCGTCACACTTCTCTTATTCAGCGTTGAGGTAGTGAGACGGCGGGCAGTGTATTATTGAATAAAATACATATAACCTAACCTAACTGTTCTAGGTCAGGTTAGGTTACGTTAGGTAAGGTTATATTATTTTATTTTAATAATACACTGCCCGCCGTCTCACTACCTCAACACTGAATAAGAGAAGTGTGAAGCCTGTTGGAAGACTACCCTATTTTTTACCTGGGGTGGTCTCATCTGACATTTTGTGGATGAGCATATATATGAAACTGATTTACTGAAACATTGCTATTGTCAATAAGTTATGTAGCTGCATTAGGGTCCTGGTAAACGCCAAAAATGAAGTTATTTATTCTAGTCCTAGCAATAATGACATGTGTCTGTTGAATGTCTAACGAAGAACGAAAATACACATGTATGTATGTAGGTACGCCCCATTGTCTAGGTTTCTCGAGTTTGGAGGGGCTCAAATACATTACGAGCCCCCCCCCCCCCCCCCCCCAGCCGAAAAGCTGGAGGGGCTCAGCCCCGCTAGCCCCCACCCCCCCCCCCCGGTTCCCGTGCCTCTGGTTTAAACTATACTAAAATTAGGCATTGGCCATAGACCCAAGGTCATTTCATACATCCCAAACAGTCAATAAACATTATAGTTTTTTCAATCAACACTACCAGAACATAAATCGGAAAGAAATGGGTAGGTACCAACCTCGCTCCTGTAGATGAAAATATAGATTAATATAATAAAACTTCAGAGCAGGAACAGATACAAAACACTTTTCTTCTCGCTTGGACTTGGTACAACAGCTGAAAACTGATCAAAACGGACAAGAAGTTCAACACTGTTCAACTTTTCAACCGTGTCGGCCCGCTGCGTGAAATGGACAATAACGTGAGCAAACCGAACAAACCTGCCGCCTCGCGGACGCCTGAAACCACCGGTTCCCACCTCCACCGCCAGGCAGCGTAAAATAATCGCCGACGCACTTCGGTTATCGCCCGTTTTCGTACGTTTGCTTCCGTTTCGTTCTCTGTCGGTCCATGTGGGAACCGCCCATGAGGGAGCAGGACCGGAAGAAAACTGCATTCCAGTTCAACGGTCAGCTGCTACAGCTTCGAGTGATGCCATTCGGGCTCTGCAACGGACCGAGCACGTTCAACCATCTGGTACACAAGCTGATCGAAGACCTGACGTGTGTGGCGGCATACTTCGACGACTGGTGCGTTCACAGTCGTGATGTGACGTCACACATCAGTGATCTACGCACTGTGCTGCAGAGGCTGCGGGAGGCAGGACTGACACTGAACGGTGACAAGTGTAAGTTCCTGATGACGTCACTGGAATCGTTCCTGGGCTTCAGCATCGCAGGAGGAGCGATTCGGCCGACAGAGGAACACATCCGAGCGATCGAGGCTCTGCGGCGCCCCGTCGATCAGACGTCTCTGAGGAAGTTTCTGGGTTTGTGCGGCTTTTATCGGTCACACATTCCCGACTTCAGTCTGATAGCCCGGCCCCTGCATGATCTCCTTCAGAAAGGGAAGTCGTTCCTATGGGATGGCGCGCACGAGGAGGCGTTCCGACGCCTAAAATCACTGCTCGCGGATCGCCCAGCGCTGAAACTCCCAACCGAGACATCACAGTTCTCGGTGCGCACAGATGCCAGTGAGGCTGGCTTCGGCTACGTACTGGAGGCGGACGGTCAGCCAGCGGAGTTTAGCAGCAAGGCGTTCAGCAAGTCTCAACGCAACTACTCAGTGATCGAGAAGGAGGCGTTTGCGATCGTGTACGCTATGAAGAGATGGCGCCACCTGCTGATCGGGCGGCCGTTGCCGCTCCTCACGGACCACAAGCCGCTTCAGTGGCTGCGCTCGAAGAAGGACCTGACGGGACGCCTCGGCCGGTGGACACTGTTGTTGGAGGAGTTAGACGTCACAATCCAGCACGTATCGGGCTCTGAACACGCTGTGCCACGTGCACCCGAACTTCGGAGAGGAGCTGGTGGTGCCGACATCTCAGCGGACTACGATCATCCAGGCGCTTCATGACAAGCTGGCGGGTCACGCCGGGTCCAGGCGGACGATTCGGCGCGTTCAGGAGCGGTACTTCTGGCCTGGCATGACCAAAGACATCAAACAACACGTCAAAGCGTGTTTGACATGCTGCACCGTGAAAGACACGCCGGTGCCGACGGCCCCACTAGTGCCAGTGGACACATCTGTGTTAAATGTATGGGAAAAGGTGGCAATAGACATTGTTGGTCCGATCATGCCGAGATCTGAGAGTGGTGCCAGATTTATAGTTGTGTGCCAAGACTACTTCTCGAAGTGGCCTGAACTTGTAGCTTTACCGTCTACTGAGGCAGCAGTGATTCAGCAGTGGTTGTTTGATGAGGTGTTCTGTCGTCATGGTTTTCCGTCTGAGATTGTCACTGACCACGGAACTCAGTGGGCAAGCGCGTCATTTAAGCAGTTTTGTGAAAAACTAGGCATCAAACACCGTATGACGTCACCATATCACCCTCAGTCGGACATGGTGGAGCGGTTCAATCGAACTCTGTTGAACATGGTCCGATCGTATATAGATGAGCACAAGGAGTGCTGGGATGAGAACCTGCAGTCGCTGGCATTCGCCTATCGGACGGCGGTGTGAGACGACGCAGGCAACGCCCTTCGAGCTCGTATTCTGTAGGCGCCTCAACTGCCGATCAACACGATGCACTCGAGTATGCGTTCTGTGTCGGACTCAGGCCTGATGAGTCGACTGAATGATGTACGTACTGGCGCGCGGGAGGTGTCGCGGCGGGCAGCTGTGAAACGAGCAGATGACTATGATGCCGCCAAACATGTGAAAGTGCGCGAACTCAGGGTAGGTGCAGACGTGTTTTGGAAGCGACCGATTCGTCAGGCAGGTGTTTCACCAAAGCTGCAGCCTCTCTGGTCTGGGCCTTTTGTTGTCACTCAGAAGATGTCAGACGTGAATTATCGTATCCGAGATGTCGAGGGGATATCTGTCGTGGTTCATGTGAACAACTTGAAAGCTTCCCATGTATCTCAGGTCACCACGCGGGCGGGAGCGATTATTCGCTCACGCGGTAGGCCGAGGAAACGACAGTAGACGTTGCTGAAAGGTGATGCAGGCGTGACAACAGCAACACTGCGTGATATTTGTTTTGCTTAGAGGCATACTGTTTTCGTTATGTATGTTTGTGAGGGAGGAGGTAGATGCCAAACTTGGTGGGGAGGTGTAGTGTGTGAGGTGGCCGTTAGAGTGTGCCCTGACCTGTCAGTGACCGAATACACCAGTCGATCGCTACACCATCTACTAAAAGCGAGTCAATTCGCAAACAGAAAGGAACAGAGCGTCTCTCTGGCCTAGTACGAAATGCAGCTAGTGTATCGCTTGAAAAGCCGGAGCTGTACGTGGGGTGTGTCGGGAACTGTCGTAACTTGATGGCATAGCGCATACCTAGTTGCTGCCTTCGCAGGGACAAAGGAGGCACGTTAGCTTCTACAAGCAGGCTCTCCATCGGAGTTGTTCTGAAAGCTCCAGTAGCTATACGCACGGCAGTGTGGTGGATTGTGTCCAAAGGCTTTTTGTTAGACTGGCAGGCGCTGTCATACACACAACATGCGTAGTCAAACTTCGAGCGTACAAGGGAGCGATAGAGCAGTAAAAGCGTGTTGCGGTCGGCCCCGTACGATGTGCGTGCAACACATTTTAAAATGTTCAGCGACTTAAAAATGTATCACGGGGTTGTTTAAGATGTTGCTTGTATAACTTTTTGTCCAGCGAAAATCCTAGAAACTTGGCTACAGGCTGGACTGGAACCGGCTGTCCATGGAGGAAGATCTTCATATCTGGACAGTGCCGACGAAGGCGGCAGAAATGTACGGCAACTGTCTTTGCGGTTGACAATCGGAAACCGTTCGCTATACTCCATCGCTCCAGGGTAGCTATAGCCAGCAGAAGCTGTCTTTCCATGTAACGTGTACTAGAAGTGTAGCGAGCCACATTTTAAAATTACACCCAAAAGAAGCAAAGCAGGGACAAATATAAGTAAAAGAAGAGAAACTTTGCAAAAGCTATGTATTTTCCAAATTGAACATGGAAAGAACGGTGGCCGTGTGGACACCAGAAGCTCCCGACAGTGCAGACGCTGGCTGAGGCCACCCACGCAGGTGACAAACACCCTCGTCAAAACCCAGACACCGGTAGGGTGTCGTTATTACGGCACCCCCGGCCCATGAAATGACGCCATTACCGCAGCTGCGCGACCCCATTAGACATTGAGCGTCAGCCGGCCAGCCCCGTCACGTACGGCGCTCGGCAGAAGCCTCTACGCAGGATATGACCTAAATAACGTCAGCGATCGCCGGTCAAAGGCCGCCGCAGGCGCCCACCGGGGCCGCTGCAGCCAGTTCCGGCGGCTGCAGCCGTCCTCCGGCAGCTGCAGCGACGATGGATGGTCAGAAGGACCAATAAGGAGGCAGCAAGCAATGGCCCGGGGCGGCGGAGTTGGCTTCCGGCCGCCGCAGGCATCCACGGGCCGCTGCAGCTGGGTCAGGCTGGAGAGACGGAGGAGAGACGGGAGAGGTTCGGGAGTGAGCAGGGACGGAGCCTGGCTGGGGCCGTGGCTCCTCGCCACGGGCCTCAGTCTCAGAGGTGATTAGTCACGAGAAACGGGAGTGAGGAGTGACTGAGGGAGGCTGGCTCTGGCTCCGCGCCGCGAGGCGAGGAGTCACGGCTCTGGGTCCGCGACCAGAGCCGTGACCAGGGCAAAATCCGCGACCAGCGCACGGATACCTTGTGGACTTAATGAGGTATACTTAATCACCAACATCAAGCAGCGCCTTGCCACTTTTCCTACTTAAAAACAATGCTTATAGGTTATGTGCCAAAATTCAGATGGATGCGTCCACCCAGTTATCACTCATGGCGTCATAAATTGTGTATCCATTCATACCGGCCACCCGTTAGTAAGGTCCCATTTCAAACTGTTTTCAATCTAATTGTAAAACATTCCACAGGTGAGGAAATCGAAAACCTTCAGCGAGTCCTCCAAGAAACAACCGAAGAGAGCGGCAAAACCCATCCGACAACCAGCCTGCACGGAGATCTCGTGGTAACAGTCGAGGGCCAGGAGGTTGTGCGCCTCCCGGAGACGCACAACCTCCAGGCAGATGAGGGTCTGCTGCTGTGGCAGTGTGCTTTTAGATATTTAACCTAAAAACGCCTAAAAGCATAACAACCCTAAATTGGTTTCTGCGTACCAAAGTGTTTGGTAACCCGCTAGTGGACCGGCCTCCGTCCCCCAAGGCCATTGAGGCGGTTGGCCGCATGACGTCAACGTGAAGTACCGGGACTTAACGTTGTACTGGTACTTCTGTATGCTATCTGTACACAGAAACTATCTGTACACAGAATTGTAGTGTCGTGTGTCAGTGTGTGCGCCGTGTGCCTGCCCGGGACGGCTACTTCCCCTGTCGGTATGCGTGGCGGGCGGATGGGACCGGCCCGCCGCGCCGGCGGGCGCTCCGGCTCTATTGTCCGTTGGGCGGCGGGGAGGGCGACGCCGGCCGGGGGTGCGAAGGGGCCTGACCGGCCCGGCGGCGTTCCGGCTATTTGTGCGCCGGTCACCCCTGTGTGGGATGGCTCTGGTAGGAGAGAGACGTGTCAGGAGCGTCGCCGCGTGTGGTCGTGTCGCTTGGCAATACACGAGCTCACTACAAGCTATTTCGGCACGATGCCCAAATCGAGAGCGACCGCGAGCAGTGCAAGTGGTGTGACGCCTGCGATGGCCCAGTCCGGTGTGACCAGACACGTGAGCTTCGACTCTCGGTTAATTCCAGAGTTCGATGGGGACAAGGACATTGTGGAGTGGTACACTCGCGCCGAGGTGCTGTGCAAGCACCATGGAGTGGACCTGGCCAGTGTGTTGCCTGCACGGCTCACCGGCGGCGCATTCGCTGTCTGGCTGCAGATCCCAGAGTCGGTGCGTGACTCGGCTGATGCCGTACGTGACGCGTTGTGTGACGCGTTCGCCATGGATCCACTGGCCGCGTACGACGCCTACTCGACACGCCGTCTGCAGCCCGGCGAGTCGGCCGATGTGTACCTGGCAGCGCTGCGTCAGCTAGCTACGCTGTACGGCGGCGTGCCCGACAAAGCTCTCGCCTGTGCATTCATCGCCGGTCTACCGGACACGGTCCGAAGCACAATTCAGGCCGGCACCCGTGCGGAAGCTCTGGATCTGGCGAGCATCCTCGCACGAGCGCGGGCCGTGCTGAGCGATGAGCGCGGCTCGGTGGCAGCCGCCATGACTCGCAAGCCGGCGGCTCGGAAAGTGACACGTCTGTCAACGCGCTGCTGGGAATGTGGCAAGATCGGCCACATCGCAAGGCTCTGCCCAAACGCCCAGGAGGCCGCGCCAGCGCGAGCGCCGTCTCCCAGCCAGTAGCGCGCTCACTTCCCGTCGTCAAGCTCAGCGTCGATCGGCGTGAGTGCCGTGCACTGGTGGACACAGGGTGCACGGACACGCTGATTTATGCGGGCTGCTGTCGAAGCTGGAAGCCAAGGACGGTGAACATGACGACCGTGAACGGCGGGACGCTGCGCTGCAGTGGCACTGGTGACGTCACGGTATCTCACCGGGGCAGGCAAGTGACGCTCACAGTGCTGGTTGTGCCCGACCGGCCGCTGGGCATGGACATGGTGCTGGGAATGTCGGGCATCACAGCCCTGGGCGGCATCAGTCTGACGACGCCGACAGATGTGCAGTTCTGTGCGGCAGCGGCTGGCGTGCGCAGCCAGGATGTGACCGTGGACGCTGCCGACTTCACAGCCCGGTTTGAAGCCGACAGTGGCGAGTGGACAGTGGTGTGGAAGTGGGCGGAGGGCGGCGGCCCTGGTCGTCTGCATAATCACGTCACTCAGTACGCTGTGCCGGAGGCTGTGCAGTCGGCGTATGATGAGGAGCTGGACCTCTGGATCCGTGAAGGATGGCTGCGGCCCTATGACGAGCGGGCTGACGGCCCGGCTCGTGGCCTGATCCCGCTGATGGCGGTGGTGCAGCCGAATCAGGGAAAAGTGCGTCCTGTGCTGGATTATCGGGAGCTGAACGGTCACATCGACGCCCACACAGCGGACGCGGACGTCTGTGCGGAACAGCTCCGCCGCTGGCGGCGGCACGGCTCCCGCATCGCGGTAGTGGATTTGCGTAAGGCATATCTGCAGCTCCGACTGGACCGGCGGCTCTGGCCGTATCAGACAGTAGTGGTGCACGGGCGGCGGTACTGTCTGACACGCCTCGGCTTCGGCCTGAACGTCGCTCCGCTCATCATGAAGGCTGTGGTGCGGGCGACCCTGGAGCAGGACGAGGCAGTCAGCCGGGGAGTGCTGCCCTACGTGGACGACCTTCTGGTGGACGTAGATGTCGTCAGCGCAGAGCGAGTGGTGGAACACTTCGCTCGGTATGGACTGGCCTGCAAGCCGCCACAGCGCGCGGCTGACGGAGCGCGCCTGTTGGGGCTTCGCGTGAAGGCGCGTGAGGGAGAGCTGCAGTGGTGCCGCGACAATCCTGTCGGCGCGCCTCCAGAGACGCTAACACGCAGGGCGGTGTTTGCATGGTGTGGCCAGCTGGTCTCCCACCTTCCAGTGGCGGGATGGCTGCGGCCGGCAGCAGCGTGGCTGAAGCGGCGGGTCAATGCTCTCACGCAAGGCTGGGATGACCCCACAGCAGATCCGGAGCTGCGCGTGCAGGTCAGCCATGTCGCTGAGCGAGTGGCCTGTGCCGACCCAGCACGCGGACCCTGGAGGCTGAGAGGTGGAAAACTGGTGGTTTGGACAGACGCCAGCAGTTTAGCCTCCGGGGTTATTCTGGAGGATCAGGAAGGGGGCGTTGTAGAGGACGCGAGCTGGCTGCGACCGGAGTCTAAAGCGGCCATGCACATCAACATGGCTGAGTTGGACGCAGCGCTCAGTGGTATCAACCTGGCGATCGCCTGGGAGATCAGAGAAATCGATCTCCGCACCGATTCTGCCACCGTCCGGAAGTGGATCGGTGACGCCCTGAGCGGTCGCTCGCGTCTCAGAACAAAAGCCCACGGGGAGATGCTGATCCGTCGGCGAGTAGATGTCATTCGTGAGCTGGTGAAAGAATTTCAGCTCAAAATGACAGTCACGCTGGTGAAGTCAGAGCAGAACCCGGCGGACGTACTCACCCGCGTGCCGAAGGAGTGGCTGCGGGCCGGCAGATCAGAGGAGCCCCCGACAGTGGCCGTGGCGGCGGCAGCGGACCGGCGAGCGGATATCGACGCAGCTCGAATTCGCTCAGTGCACGAGAGCACCGGCCATCAAGGCATCAGACGCACGCTGTGGTACCTGAAGCGGGACGGTGACATGTGGGCTACCAAGCCAGCTGTGCGCGCTGTTATACAGCAGTGTGACGTGTGTCAGTCAATCGACCCAGCGCCGACTCGCTGGCGACACGGGTCGCTGAGCGTGCCGCTGACGTGGGAGCGCTTGGCTGTCGATGTGACCCACTACCGCGGTCAGTCCTATCTGACCGTGATAGATTGTGGTCCGTCCCGCTACGGGATATGGCGGCTGCTGCGCCGGTCTGACGCGGTAGAAGTCACGAGCCAGCTCGAAACCATCTTCCTGGACCGCGGAGCGCCAGCAGAACTGCTCCTGGACAATGCAACAGAGTTCCGGGGCCGCGGCATGGCAGCATTCGCAGCAAGATGGGGAATCACGCTACGGTTCAGAGCGGTGCACGAGGCAGGAGGCAATGGCATCGTCGAGCGTCACCACCGCACTATCAAAGTGATGGCAGCCCGCCAGGGATGCACTATCGGCGAATCGGTGCATCGCTACAACATGACGGCCCGGGACGGCCAGAGCTCTGAGAGTGCGCCCGCCGCTGGTTTGTTCCAGCGTGTGGGCCGCGACCTGCCAGCAGTCACCGCCGAACGGGACGGCACCAGGCCACCACCCGAGCTGCGACTAGAGGATCATGATGCAGGCTTCCGGGTCGGCGATCCAGTGTGGATGCGACGCCGTGGACCTACGACACGCTGCACTGATGTGTCACGGACGGGAACTGTCACACGCCTTGTGTCAGACCAGCTGGTAGAGGTGGACGGTGTTCCATGGCACGTCCGATGCCTGCGGCGCCGGCGCGGATCGGGCCAGGAGGCGGTGGACTCCACTGACGAGGACGACGACGACGACCCGGCTCTCGTATTCGGCGCTCCCCGCGGCGCTGGAGAGCTGCAAGCAGCAGGTCCCGAGCAGGCGAGACCACCCTCGCTGCCCGTCCCAGACGCGGACCCGGTCCGGCCAGCCCCGGGACAGCCGCCTGACTTGTCAGTGGGCTTTCCGACGGAACACGGACGCGGTGTGCGAGCGAGACAGCCACCAGACCGGTATGGCCTGGTCCTGCCCAGCGACTGTATATAGTCATGTTATGCCAAAGTGCGTTGTGTATTTTATGTGTGTGAGTGGAGCGCTTGCGAGAGTTGTATGATTGTTGTTTTTTTTAGAAACAGGGGGTAATGTAGTGTCGTGTGTCAGTGTGTGCGCCGTGTGCCTGCCCGGGACGGCTACTTCCCCTGTCGGTATGCGTGGCGGGCGGATGGGACCGGCCCGCCGCGCCGGCCGGCGCTCCGGCTCTATTGTCCGTTGGGCGGCGGGGAGGGCGACGCCGGCCGGGGGTGCGAAGGGGCCTGACCGGCCCGGCGGCGTTCCGGCTATTTGTGCGCCGGTCACCCCTGTGTGGGATGGCTCTGGTAGGAGAGAGACGTGTCAGGAGCGTCGCCGCGTGTGGTCGTGTCGCTTGGCAATACACGAGCTCACTACAGAGCTCACTACAAGAATACAGAGATACGTATATACAGGTCTGAACCTGTATGAACCTGTATCAGGGCGCCTGAACCTGATGTGATATTGTTAACGGTGACAATACAGAATGCACTTCCGTAAAGTTTCTTATTATGAAGAAACGTTCTATAGAACGTTTCTTAAGAAGAGGATAGGAAGGAGGAGAAATGTCGGAAGGGAGCTTTCATGCGAATCAAGGCGTTCTGAAGTGGGATTCGTGGGAGTTTTAGAGAATAACGAGTGGATTTTCCTATGGGAGTTAAGTGTAGTTCCGGGGAGTTTTGGAGTACGGTTAAGAGAGTTCGGAGGAGTTTTCTTGATAGCGGGAGTAGATGAGAGTTTAGGGGGGTAAAAGGGCATTTGGCGAGGGAGTAGGGAAAGTTATTGAGAATTTTCGAAGGGGAGTATAAGGGTTTTATGGAGAGTTTGGTAGGGGGTATAACGGAGAGTATTCCAATGGAGTTTTTGGGTGTCGTTTTGGTGGACTCCCCCTAAGAGTGTCATGGAGAGTACACATTTTTCTCAGTGTACATGTGTTTGAGAAGAAGGAACAGTACCAACATTGCGCTTGAAAATAATTTTCAAAATCCTGTTATCAAATGAAAACAAAGACACAGTGCGCCATATATTGACAATATAACGTTCTCAACGACTGCCAAGAAAAACTCTGGCTTGCCGGGATTTGATTTCACGCTCTTGGACTACACATAGGGTCATACTTTGGCCAATAACTCGAAAAGGATTGGATGGGCTTGCCATTTCAACCCAAAAAATCAAAATAGAAATGCCCTGTCTTCATTTCTGTGGGTATAATTTATTAATCAGATTAGAACAGTTAAAATTGCGCTTGACAAAAATCATCGCAACATAGCAGAGGAAATGTGATGTTAGTTACCTAATTAGTACTTTCATAATTATCATATTTGCTTAACCCTATTTTCTGCGGGCGGCCAGAATTATGTTAACCTGCGGGGGGGCAGATTCTGCATTCGTAACATGCGTAGTATTCGTATTCGTACCACGCATTCGTAACATCCTCCCAAAAACAGGAGCCTGGTACCGCCTCTGCTGGGCTGATTGAGTAAAAAAAAATTGGCACAGCACGTGTAAATCAACTATGGGAAAAGTCAGAAAATTTCAGGACACTAGGCCCCACGGTTTGGGAGCGGCAAGCGAAAAACCACCGGGGGGGGGGGGGCAGAATCTACCCCCGCGGGGAAAAGTACATAAATAGATCATAATGTTTATCAGATTTCCTGATTCCTATCATTTAGTTATACCAAATAAAAGAAGCGCATGTTGCTGATATAACGCTGTCTGTAGCCACTTTTACGATAAAAAGATTGGCATCCCCGGGATTCGATCTCACGACCTTCGACTATATCGTTGACATGGTGTCATACTTTGGCTAATAACTCGAAAACCGTTGGTTGGGCTGTAGTGTCCATCACTGCCGATACTGTTCCCAATGTTAACATAACAGAGCGCGCCAGAAAGAGTGCCAAACAAACCACATGTGTCGCCTATCGGGATAGTGCGTAGTAAAGTTCCCGGATGTAAGTGGTTAGTTACATCTTCAGTTATTATTTGTATACTGCGGTTGTGACCTAGAAGGTTATGGATTTTACTGAGGTACTTAAAATCCATACTCTAACTACGGAAGTCGTGATATTAGTTCCGGTCTCGATTATGAATCACTTCCGTCCAAGGTGTTCAGTACAAACCTGATTATGCGTGACCCTCTATTGGAATAAATATCTTCCGGTACAGTGATCGTGGCGTGTGGACGTACGGTGAGGGCTGCGAACAGTGAGGGCGAGGAATGTGATCTGGGCGCGGGATTTGAAATCGAGAGAGTACGGAACGTATCATAGGTGTAGTAGTGGGTCCGAGCCAGGACACTACATGGGCTCGACATTTTGACCCAAAAAATCGAAATACAATGTTCCGGCTTTCTTTCTGTGGGTTTGATTTATGAATTTGAGGTGAAGAACAGTTCGAAAATCAAGCTTGAAAAGTAGCAATTTAACTTGGGACATATGGGCTAGTAGGAAAGGTCACGCCCAATGCCCATGCTACCATATGACTTTGGACCCCCGGTCCCAGCTCACCGTCGGTCGTTCGCCCCGTGCTGGCAGCGCGCGGCGGACGAAGCCGACGCGGCAGCCGCCACACGTCTGGAGGATGCCAGAGAGAGGTACGACCGGCACGCCCACGATCTCCGCGGTCAGAAGATCGGGAGCCAGGTCGCGATCCAGGACCTGGCGACTAAGCGGTGGGACCGCTTCGGCATTGTGACAGGTGGGACCGCACCGGCGCTACTTGGTTCGGTTGCCGAGCGGCCGCGTCCTGACGCGGAACCGGCGGTACCTGCGTCAGCGGTACGGGCACGCCGCGCGCCCAGGGTCGGCCCACCCCAACACAGCCAGCTGCACCCGTGCCGTGCGCTCTACCGCCGTCTCATCTGGCGTCGCCCCGCATCGCCGATCCCAGAATCACAGGCGCCGCCTGGATCACAGGCGCTCACAGGCGCCTCATTGAAACGTGTTAAGTCTGTGTGTACCGACTAGTGAGGGGTGAGAGGAGTCGCTGATCTATACACCGTTTTGTTTTGCAATGATTGCGCTTCTTTTCTCTATTCCGGGCGATGAAACGACTTCGTTCGTCGGTTTCACGAAACGTCCGTGTAACCGACTGATGAGGGGGTGTGCGGGTTTTGAGTGCATATTTAGCTGACTCGTCTACTGGTGGCAGTAGCCATTGCCGTCAACAGATGGCGTTGCACGTAGAGGGCGCTGTCCGCGATGTCTGTCTGCTTGTTCGCCATAGTTCGCTTACAACCGGCCTCGCGCGCGCATCTGTGCGGCCCACGTTCGTGACTGCGGACCCCAACAATACGCATCAATAAACGTCGCATTCACGCATTAGGATTGCTTTGGAGCTGGGGTGCGGAATAGAACATTATGGCTACAAATAAGCATAACAATGCCCAAATACCCGTTCACCAGAATTAGTTAATACCTATGCCAATTCTTACCTGTCTTTCCCTCCACGGGTTGTCCCATCATTACATCCATAAATCAGTATCAGTGTTTCAATTATCCAATACATTTAAAAATAAGGAGTGAAAAATTAACAGGAAACCTCAGGAAAAATAGTGGAAAATAGTGTCCATAAGGTGTCATTTTCCACCCAAATTTCCTAATGCTAGGACACTGACAGGAGGCGCAGCTGGTACCGAGCGTGGAGTCGAGCCGAAGCCCCCGGACCGAGATCGCGGTCCTGAGCCAGCAGAGCAGCAGCAGCAGCTGTTGCGGTCTGCCGGGGGCAGCAACAGTCTTCAGCGCAGCAGCGACCTGCGGCGCAGCAGCGACGGTCGCAGCGCCTGGCTGCGGCTCCAGCATCACCCGACGGAACGCAAGATGCGACGCGTTCCAGTGGTGGCCCTGCCTTCTCGCGCTCCCTGGACACACGTGAGGCGATCACTCTTCTCCCTAAGATGACTCGCAGTGGATGGCATTATTAAGTTTGTTTTGTTTTTCTTCACGGGGGAGATGTTCGGGGTCCGCTCCATCTGAAACCCGCGCGACCGTGTTGTATACCAACCGAAGTCTGCAATGCTCGTGGCGCCGCCTAGTGAGTTTTCCTGTAACCTAAAGTTCAGCCACGCTGTCGTCCGATGATACGCATCAATAAACGTCGCATTCGCCCAGCTGATCCCGGCGTTTTGACGTGGGGTGACAAGCGAACAGAACGGAGTTATTTAATCTCCTTGACTTAATTTAACATTTACCTTCGTAATAAGGGGATCACTGGACACAAACACCTGGCAAACTTCATAAGTCAACTGCGGAAAACCATATGGGTGCGGCAGCAATCACAACTTGTGACATCGAGAAGTGGTGCAACGAGCATTCAGCTCTACCCGAACACGAGGACGAGCCATATGCTCACGCCAATGAGATGGACCACGATAATCAGTCGTTCCGCATCGTGATAACGACAAAGAAACCGTTGGCGACTGTGCCGGCATCAAAAATCCTCCAGATAGATGCTACCTACAAACTCAACTGGCACGGATACCCCGTCATCATCGCCGGCGTCGGCGATGCCGGCAGGCAGTTCTTTCCCAGCGTGGCCAGGGTACTTTCATCGGATACATCTGCGGACTATACGTCTGTGTTGCGTGCGCTGAAGGATGGTACCTCCACTCATGGTGACGCAGTGTACCAGCCAGACGTAGCGGTGGCAGAAATGACGAGGTCCATCTCCGCGCTGTGGCTGCTGTTTTCCAAACAGCGACCAGGAGAGTGTGTTGGTTTCACCTAAAGAAAGCTGTGAAAGAGAAAGCACGACGGGAACCAACAGAAGCGAGAGACGTAGCCGGCCTACAGCTGTCGCCGACGCAGGAATAGTTCTGGCATGCAGACCGCCTCATGGTGCAGAAGTGGCAGGATCAGTGGCCAGATTTGACGTTCACTAACTACTTCCAGAACACTGTTCTGACGGAGAACAGTGTGTTCTTCGAAGGTGTGCACACAGGCTCTCCTAGAACGAATAACGGGCTGGCAGCTGTGAACCGCGTAAAGGATGTGTTCACTGACCGTGAACGGCTGCATCTGGGGCAGTTCCTGTGTCAGATGCTGTGAATCGTGATAGCGATGAACTGGTCCATGGACATGGGCACTCAACAAAGAATGTCCAGCGTGACTGTGACTGACTGCATTCATCTCAGAGATGGTTTGAAACAGTGGATGGGGTAGCCATTTGGTCTGAAAACAAGCCCTGGAATGGTTCAACAAATAATGGAACATGTAAGCTGGAAGGTCTCAACTGGGAGATGGCAGTGGTCTTCTTAGATGACATCATAGCAAGTCGACCACAGAACACCTGGCAGCTCTACACAACTTCTGGAAAGGATGCGCCAAGCTGGACTGCTGGACTCAAACAACATCCAGACAATGCAGTCAACTATCTGGGGCATGAACTTGATGAGATGGGCATCCACGTCACAGAATAAAAAGTGGAAGATGTGAAGAAGAGGATGAAGTGCACTGTTTTCCATTTTGCCCCCTAACCGTGAACACCTAACCATGCTCCTGATCTGTCCAGCTTAAAAAAATCACTGAACACATGTATTCGCAATTACCTGTTTGTGTTTATTGGAGACCAGTAACCTAGGATTTGAACTCGCTCAGGTCACATGATTATGATTGCTTTCTGATTTGTTCATGCTTAACTGATTGATTGTACATCTTGTCAGAGCTAGGCTAAGGTATGTAATTTGCTTAACTATTAAATTGCACATCTCGTCCGAGCTAAGGACATAAATGCTAAGACTGTATGATGTGAACTTGTTTCTGGAAGACGCACACCAGCCACCTTCCCTGAGCAGTGTATTACGAAAGTTGTTCTCTATTCTGGCTGGTGTGTCTGTTAATTAGGGTTCCCTGTACTCCTTATCCTTCCTCCCTCCTAACACAAGCAGCAGGGAACACAACCAGGTAAGATAACCAGGTAAGATATCAATACATGCATGCATACATACCACACCCAGGTGTAAATTTCAGGACTGACCCGACATTAGGTGACTAGTAGATGCATGGTGTATTTTGATGACTTAGAGACAGCCTGATTAGCTTGGTGCCTCCAATGTTAATGGTGGGCATCCCAGAAGTGTTGCTGAGGTCTTGACTCTCTTCTGCTTATTATCAGTGATCATCACTGAGGACAGACACAAACAACAATGATATCACTATCAGAAGCACAGTATCTTAGCACATTATCAGTAGAAGCACTTGTAAAAATAGGGTCTGTTCCAGTCGTCCCAATTGTTCCAGTTGTTCTATTACCTGTGGCTCCTCCAGCGGGGCTCACTCCCGCGTATATACATCGGACAAATGATTTACGCCGTAGGGTATTTAGTGGGATGTTTAGCCCTGCAAAATACCCCATGGTTGTGGTGGAAACGGTCATATCTCAACCAAGCATTTCTACCAGGGCACTATACACTGACGCGTAAACCAGAACTGTTGAATATTCACTTGCCTTTGAAGCTGTCGTAATTATCCCTTCCTCACAGATCAGATACATTTCTTCAGATGGCCAAATAGGTATACTTATACCAGTGGCGCACGCAGGATTCCATTTCGGGGGGGTCAGAGCCCTAAAAGTGGGCCCCCTTGTGAGCGGGCCCCCACCCGTTTTTCGAAAACTTCGCGGATTTCGGTCACTTGTTTTTGAGCGGGCCCCCCTACAGCATGGGACCTGAGACATTATCATTTTCTTGTCAATGTCGTGTAAGGTGACTGCGTGTGCTACTGATGTGCGAATTTTAGGTGCGTGTGCTACTGATGTGCGGTACAACTATCGAGAGTAAATTTGACGAAATGAGGTAAATGACAACAACAAAAATTATATTTTACAGGTTAGGCAGGTTAGGCAGTCCGATCCCCAGTAGTTATGCCATCATCATCATCGTTGGAGTTTTAGTGCGCCTCGACTACGTCATTCGCGCTCACCATCATGTTGCCACAAGTTGCCATAAACCATTTCCTGAAGCAACAATGGATAATGTAAAAAATACGTATCAATATCAAATACGCCCGTATCAAGGATTTGCAAGGATCGGGCCCTGTTGTGACCGGGCCTTGGTTTTGACCGGGCCCTATATCACGTCTTTCCCAGCACCGGGCCCCTGCCTCGATCGGGCCTGACCAAGACCGGCCCCTACCAGAAACAGGCCCGCATCAAGAATATGCAAGGACCGGGCCCTGTTGTGACCGGGCCCATATCACGCCTTTGTCAGCACCAGGCCCCTGCCTCGATCGGGCCGGACCAAGACCGGGCCCCTACCAAAAACGGGCCCGTATCAAGAATATGCGAGGACCGGGCCCTGTTATGACCGGGCCCTCGTCCTGACCGGGCCCCATGTCACGCCTTTGCCAGCACCGGCCCCTGCCTCGATCAGGCCTGACCAAGACCGGGCCCCTACCAGAAACGGGCCCGTATCAAGAATATGCAATGACCGGGCCCTGTTGTGACCGGGCCCCATATCACGCCTTTGCCAGCACCGGGCCCCTGCCTCGATCAGGCCTGACCAAGACCGGGCCCCTACCAGAAACGGGCCCGTATCAAGAATATGCGAGGACCGGGCCCTGTTGTGGCCGGGCCCTCGTCCAGACCGGGCCCCATGCCACGCCTTTGCCAGCACCGGGACCCTACCTCGATCGGAACTGACCAAGACCGGGCCCTTCCAGAAACGGGCCCGTATCAAGAATATGCAATGACCGGGCCCTGTTGTGACCGGGCCCTCGTTCTGACCGGGCCCCATATCACGTCTTTCCCAGCACCGGGCCCCTGCCTCGATCGGGCCTGACCAAGACCGGGCCCCTACCAGAAACGGGCCCGTATCAAGAATATGCAATGACCGGGCCCTGTTGTGACCGGGCCCTCGTTCTGACCGGGCCCCATATCACGTCTTTCCCAGCACCGGGCCCCTGCCTCGATCGGGCCTGACCAAGACCGGGCCCCTACCAGAAACGGGCCCGCATCGATAATGTTCAAGTACCGGGCTCTCGTTCTGACCGGACCCCATATCACGCCTTTGCCAGCACCGGGCCCCTGCCTCGATCAGGCCTGACCAGGACCGGGCCCCTACCAGAAACGGGCCCGTGTCAAGAATATGCGAGGACCGGGCCCTGTTGTGACCGGGCCCCATCATCCCATGCCACGCCTTTGCCAGCACCGGGCCCCTACCTAGATCGGGCCTGACCAAGACCGGGCCCCTACCAGAAACGGGCCTCTCAGAAATACGAGCCCCTCATAAATTTCGGGGGGGTCAGCTGACCCCTTTGACCCCCCCCCCCCCCCCCCCCTGCGTGCGCCACTGACTCATACTTTCGGAAACACCACTCCAAACGCTCCCCAAACTTGACAACATACCGGATGCTAAGAACGTCCGTGAAGTTGGCGACGGATTCAGCGACGGATTCAGATTTGGTCCAAACCTCGGCCCAAAGTCAATTCTGGCACGCTGATCACGAATATGACCTTCATTTTGCTGTTCAATGTCATCTTCAAGGTCAAATTCGAGGTCAAAGGACGGGGTACCGCCATGGGTGGAACTTTAATGTAAATTGGGGTTGTAGCTACAGCCTACAACCCCAATAATTTGGGAATTTAACATTACGCCTATGACGCGATGTGTTACAAATGGGCTCTTAACAACTAAGTGCGACCCCAATGATTTAAAAAAAAGTTACGCCTCTGGGTACCGCATAACGTCCCGGATGTACTGCTGGATCCTTCCAAAAAATGTCCCAGACGATAGACAGGGTTCATATTTGTCCACGGGTACGTCCGTCACCGTGACCTTACCCGTGATCTTGAAGGTCAAATTCGAGGTCAAAGGACGGTGTACCGCATAACGTCCCGAATTTATTGCGGGATCTTTTCCAAAGTGATCCCAGATGATATAGTGTCCATATCTTACGAAATAGTTCACCTTCAACAAAAGTTTTAAACTGAGCTAGCAGTTTTGTAGCTCGTGTTGGGAAACCCCTATCTGCAAGTTTTCCTGACTGAAAAGACTCCAACCGAATATATTTGATTTTTTGGCGAAGGTATGCGGTGCTGGCGAAAGAATGTGGTGCTAGATCTAGCCCGGGCAGAGGCTATACCATCAGCTAATCAGCTTGCAGTTGGTGCTAGCAAGCGAACCGCCGGCCGCCGGTTGGCACATCTCTAATGCGAGTCTATCCTTACGCGACTACTTTCGAATCTGATTGGTTGAACCATTTTGTTTTAATTCGCGTGACGTCAGGACTCTGACTCAGAGAGTATGCATATAGTTTTGATAAACAATAATAATGTACGGCCTTCTGACCTGAATCGACGCGATATAAGGCCATTTTTGACAATATAAAAATAAATTATATTAACAAAAATATAATCAAATGGTGTTTGGGAAATTTTCCAAGGGGAACTATTTCCTTTAACCGTGACCTGACCCGTGACCTTGATTTGAGGTTAAATTCAAGGTCAATGGACGGTGTACCGCGTAACGTCCCGAATTAATTGCCGTTAGATGTGGGCGCTGTCTATCATCTGGGACCACTTTGGAAAGGATTCCGCTATAAATTGGGACGTTATGCGGTACTCCGTCCTTTGACCTCGAATTTGACCTCCAATGTCAAACGGACGTTAGATATGAACCCTGTCTATCATCTGGGACCAAGGGCGGATCCAGAATGGGTGGTTTGGGTCAGTTGGGGGAGGGGGCTAAATCTAAAAAAGTCACTCACAATTCTGAAAACTCATCCGATTTCGCTTGCTTGTGCATCGATAACTGATTTAAAACAAACTTTCCTGAGTAAAAGTTGCTTAGATTTTATATTATCTCGGGAAATTTGTGTCTAATTTGCGCCGATTTCAGGTGGTTGGTGGGGCATGGCCCCGTGGCCCCCTCTGGATCCGCCCATGTCTGGGACCACCTTCGGAAGGATCCGGCAATAAATTCGAGACGCTAGACAATAGGCCGTCTTTTGACCTCGAATTTGACCTTGAAGATTAGATAGGCAAGTTGCTCATTTCATATATTGAATGTCGGGCACATATCTGGAACAAATACAGGTGTTACAGGTCATACCTCTCTAAAGATGACCTTACCAGCAAAATAAAGGTCATATTCGTGATCAGCGTGCCATAATTGACATTGGGCCGGTATGTTGTCAAGTATGGGGAGCATTTGGAGTGGTGTTTCCGAAAATAGAAGTAAATTTGCCCATCTGAACAAACGTATCCGATCTGTGAGGAAGATAATTACGACAGCTTCAAAGACAAGTGAATATTCAACAGTTCTGGTTTACGCATCAGACGATTTGAAGATCTCCGGAACAGAGGATCGTAGGCGTAAAGTTCGCAGTGGTAGTAGAAATGCTTGGTTGAGATATGGCCGTTTCCACCACGGCCATGGGGTATTTTGCAGGGCTAAATAGCATAGTTTGGTCACGGGTTTCGCGACTCGCGTACTTTACAAACTAAAAGTTTGGAAGCCATCCACTAGATGACACTACGTGATCCATCTTGTTGAGGTTGAGCGTATTCTAGCACAATCAAAAAGATGTGGAGTTAATCTAAGCCACTTTTAGAATGAATATAAATTCCATTGTATGTAAAAGACTCATCTGAAGAAGATGAACAGTCACCTTCATTCTTGCATAGACTGGGAAATCCACATTGTTCAGTGACTTAACCTTTTTTAGTTTATTGCTGGTTTGTGGAAAGTCGTCTTATATTGTATATATTGTAAAGTGTGTTTCCATTTGAACCATTTATAATGATGAATATAATACGTTTTTATTAGAAGGAATAAACATCTGGTGTCACCATATGTGTTCCTGCTACCAGATGTGACGTAGGGTGGCGCTCGAGGGTCCATTGAGGCGCAGGTGGCGCTCCGCTCCCCTCCGCTCCGGTCTGCCGGTTTACATAGCCTTGGGTCTGCCTCGGCGCTTCAGTCGTCAGCGGTGTTTGTCGGTGGTGGTCCGCGCTAGTGGTGCTCCTGGTGACTGAGGTCGGAACTTGCTCGTTTACGAACTGTCGAACTTTTTTAGTATTTTTGACTGAGCTGAAGTTCACTACAGTTGTTTCCTGCGGCTATTGGTGAGCAGCACGATGCGTGAGTTTAAAGTGGTGGTGCTTGGCTCCGGAGGCGTGGGGAAGAGCGCGCTCACAGTTCAGTTCGTCTCGGGACATTTTATGGAAAAATATGACCCGACGATTGAGGACTTTTATCGGAAAGAAATTGAGGTGGATGGGTCTCCATGTGTATTGGAAATTCTGGACACAGCAGGCACGGAACAGTTTGCCAGTATGCGAGACCTGTACATCAAGAATGGCCAAGGCTTCCTGGTTGTATACAGCCTCACAAATCACCAGACATTTCAAGACATCAAGAACATGAAGGAACAGATTGCAAGAGTGAAGGGATCAGACCGAGTTCCCATCATGCTGGTTGGAAACAAGGTTGATCTCGAGAATCAGCGAGAGGTGTCATCAGTGGAGGGAATGGCTCTTGCACAGATGTGGGGCAGCCCTTTCCTGGAGACTAGTGCCAAAATTAAGACCAACGTCAACCCAGTCTTCTCTGAAATTGTGAGAGAAATGAATGACAGTCCTGAGGTGGAAAAGGGAACATACTGCTGTGCAATCCTATAGCATTGCTTCCAATGCTACCTTAGCAAGTGTGGATGAAGATTCTACTTATTTAATGTTCTTTGGGTGAGTACCATCATTCATGTTTTTTTGTAATGAGACTTGTTATGGAAAGCTATTTTAATTTACATGGTGTTCCCACTCATGACTTTGTCATATGTTTTGCTGTGGAATGCCTATATGTTCTGTTCTACTTGAATATGCAGAGAACATGTCAGGACCTATTTGGTTCCTGGTGGGCACCATTATCTCAGAAGTCAGTGTGCCTGAAACATGTATCATCCTCATCATCTTTTAGGGTCCTGGCTTGAGTTGTGTGAATGTAGTTATGACTTATGAGTTCTTTGAATGTTGCATGTTGTATTTGTATTGTATTTGTATACCTACCTGAATAAATTATCCAAGGGTTGATATTTCACAATGTTGTCCATGTGTACCAGGATCTCATTGGTGCTAGTTGGTCACTGCTTTAGCTAAGAAGCCACAGGTTCGGTCAGCCCCTCTGTTGTGAGCTCAAAGGTCTTCAGGATAGCCATCCATCACCAGGGGTCAACTGCCCTCTCAGAGATGACTACCCTCCCTCAGAGATGACTACCCTCCCTCAGAGATGACTACCCTCCCTCAGAGATGACTGCCCTCTCATAGATGACTACCCTCCCTCAGAGATGACTGCCCTCTCAGAGATGACTACCCTCCCTCAGAGATGACTACCCTCCCTCAGAGATGACTACCCTCCCTCAGAGATGGCTACCCTCCATCAGAGATGACTACCCTCCCTCAGAGATGACTGCCCTCTCAGAGATGACTGCCCTCCCTCAGAGATGACTACCCTCCCTCAGAGATGACTACCCTCCCTCAGAGATGACTACCCTCCCTCAGAGATGACTACCTCCCTCAGAGATGACTACCTCCCTCAGAGATGACTACCCTCCTGCAGAGATGACTACCTTCCCTCAGAGATTACTACCCTCCCTCAGAGATGACTACCCTCCCTCAGAGATGACTGCCCTCCCTCAGAGATGACTACCCTCCCTCAGAGATGACTACCCTCCCTCAGAGATGACTGCCCTCCCTCAGAGATGACTACCCTCCCTCAGAGATGACTACCCTCCCTCAGAGATGACTACCCTCCCTCAGAGATGACTACCCTCCCTCAGAGATGACTACCCTCCCTCAGAGATGACTACCCTCCTGCAGAGATGACTACCCTCCCTCAGAGATGACTACCCTCCCTCAGAGATGACTACCCTCCATCAGAGATGACTACCCTCCCTCAGAGATGACTACCCTCCCTCAGAGATGACTACCCTCCCTCAGAGATGACTACCCTCACTCGTGAGAGATTACTACCCTTCCTCGTGAGAGATTACTACCCTCCCTCGTGAGAGATTACTACCCTCCCTCGTAAGAGATTACTACCATCCCTCGTGAGAGATTACTACCCCTCCTCGTGAGAGATTACTACCCTCCCTCGTGAGAGATTACTACACTCCCTCGTGAGAGATTACTACCCTCCCTCGTGAGAGATTACTACCCTTCCTCGTGAGAGATTACTATCCTCCCTCGTGAGAGATTACTACCCTTCCTCGTGAGAGATTACTACCCTCCCTCGTGAGAGATTACTACCCTCCCTCGTGAGAGATTACTACCCTCCCTCGTGAGAGATTACTACCCTCCCTCGTGAGAGATTACTACCCTCCCTCGTGAGATATTACTACCCTCCGTCGTGAGAGATTGCTACCCTTCCTCGTGAGAGATTACTACCCTCCCTCGTGAGAGATGATTAGGCACCCTCCCTCGTGAGAGATGACTACCCTCCCTCGTGATAGATTACTACCCTCCATCAGAGATGACTACCCTCCCTCAGGGAGATGACTACTCTCCATCGTGAGAGATTACTATCCTTCCTCGTGAGAGATGACTACCCTTCCTCGTGAGAGATGACTAGGTACCCTCCCTCAGAGAGTGGTGGCAGAGGGACATGAAGGGTCCAACAGAGCATCCAATGTTCTGCCGAGCTGACGTTTATCCCTGCGCCTCCCCCGCCCAATGTCCATGGTAGGCTCCTTGTGGTCTGAGACCTGCGCCTCCCCCGCCCAATGTCCATGGTAGGCTCCTTGTGGGCTGAGGCTGCACCATGCAACGCTAACTCGTGAGCGCGTGATGTGCTGCTTTGTAAGCCTGCGGGTTTTCTCGGTTTGATGTGGCTGGAGGCCGTTCAGTCGGCGAGCGACATCCGAGACGGGCCAGTAAGCCCAGCTGTGCCCCGATCGCCGCTGCCATCGCGGCGCTGATGGAGCCGGGATAGCGCCAGACTGTCACTGTCACGGATCATCGGACGCCGACGACCGCCCCCCACCCCGCCGTTATAGACTAGACTCATGGAGGGATGTATTCCGGGAACTGCCGTCTACCAGTCCATGGTCAGATCGCATATCCGTCGTGTCCAGCTCGTCCCAGACGTGGCTGACCCACAGTGGCCGCTGGAGGCACTGTTCGGGGAGTGGTGACATTCGACGGCCCCTCTCCAGCAAATGTTCGTTTTCGGATCATGAGCCCGGTGTTCGCCCTCGTCGGTCGCGTGGCTCGCTGCTGGCTGCCGCCAGGGCAGTGGTCGGTCTGGGTGCTGTCCGCCGATGTATCGTTGTTTTTTTGCTGCCGGCTCCGACCGTCTCTGGCTTCACGAATAGCGCCGCTCTCTACAGTTGACACTACAGCTCGGCGAGAGGAACACCAGTCACATGGCGCGGGAGTTTGTTGGCCACGCCCCTTTCGCTCAGGTGTCATTGACATGCTCCTGGATTCTAACTTGGCATGTGGGGCTCAGCATGGTAGAGATGTTCGATATTTCCGTTAGTCTGAGACAGCAGAGCGGCATAAACTGTGGAGTTGGAGTGAAGCTCTGTGTTCGGTGATTGACACGTTAGTCTGAGATAGCAGGGCGGTGTATGCTGGCTGTAGGATTGCAATGACGCTCCAGCCCGGCGGCTGTCGGACCCGCCTCCGACCGCCATCCCTCTTTCCTGGCCACCTCCGTCGGCAGCGGCGGCCGACACCTGGCGCGAGTCCTGCCGGAACGCCCCATCCGCTGCCAGGACCCCCACGCTCTCTCTCTCTCTCTCTCTCTCTCTCTCTCTCTCTCT